>PVIC010015769.1:0-34757 GCA_004025085.1 Thryonomys swinderianus
GCTGGGTTCGAGGCTTGCCTGGGCTACGTAGTGAGCTCAGGGCCAGCCTGAACTACAAAAGGAGACCCTGTCTCAAAAAACAAACACTTGGCATGTTACCAAAAATGATACTAATAATTTTATTGTATGGTTTTTTTTTGCTTTTTTTGAGACAGGGTCTCGCTTTGTAGTTCAGGCTGGCCCTGAGCTCACTATGGTGCCCAGGCAAGCCGCCGCGAACTCAGCAATCCTCCTGTCTCTGCCTCCCGAGTGCTGGGATGACAGGCGTGAGCCACCACGTCCGGCATTGTGGTATGCGGTGTTGATTGTTGGTGGGCATGTCTCCACGCCCAGCATTCTACGTGGTTACCGGGGATTGAACTCAGGACCTTGCACTTGCGAGGCAGGCGCCGGAACCACTGAGCTAACCCTCCGGCCCTATCGTATGTTTTCTTAAACAAGTCTCTCCAGAAGTTTGGTTTTTGATGATTTGGTTACTATGTCCTCACCAGTTTTTTCTTTTTTGTTTTTTGAGACAGGGTCTCGCTTTGTAGTTCAGGCTGGCCCTCAGCTCACTATGCAGCCCAGGCAAGCTTCGAACTCAGCAATCCTCCTGCCTCTGCCTCCCAAGTGCTGGGATGACAGGCGTGAGCCACCACACCCCGCACTGTGGTATGTGCTGTAGATTGCTGGTGGGCGTGAATCTCCAAGCCCAGCATTCTATGTGGTTACCAGGATCAAACTCAGGACCTTGTGCTTACGAGGCAGGTGCCGGAACCACTGAGCTACATCTCCAGCCCACTCACCAGTTTTTTAAATAAAGAAAAAAGAAACTTCACTTTTTCCATTTGGAGACTTGCCCCACTCCATACACCCCATGGGGGCTGAAATTCTGGTCTTTTCTCTGACTTGCTGTGACCCTGGGCGAGACCCTGGCAGAGCCAAGTTCCATCTGTGACACAGGGATGGCAGCGCCAACTTCGGTGTTACGGCAAAGACCAAGCAGCCCTGAGGCTGGTGGCAGCTGGCGCTGAAGCACTTACCTGACCCGCAAGGTCAGCGCCCCCGACTAGACAGAAAAATGGTGTACGGTGGTCAGCTCACAGCCTGGCCACCAGAGGTGCCCAGGAAGTCACGGCGACTGTCACTACCTTTGTGGCTAGGCCCTAGCAGGTGGGCGCATCGTCAACCCGACTCACCAGGCTCAAGGGGCAGAGCTAGAGTCAGGGTGCGCAAGGGCACGCAGCTCTTGCAGGAGAAGGCATGGAGCAGCTGGGGTGTGTGGGAAGGCGGGCAGGGCCGCTCCCACGGGCCCTGTGACCCTGATCTGTCCACAGAGCCGGAGGTGGGAGGGAAGGACACCAGCTGCTCGAGTTCTGGCCACGGCTGAGTCGCTGAGCAAAGAGGCCCCTGAGCCTCTGTGTGTGCTCAGCGGTCGCGCAGGACACGGCCAGTCCTGCCCAGCTCTACCAGAGGGGTCCGCCTGGCCCCAGAGCATGGCGGCCAGGAGGGCCGACTCGGCAGGCCCCACATCTTCACTTGCTGGCCACCACTCTCGGTCACCAGCTCCTTTTCTGAAAGGCTATGCCCAGACTGCACGAGGGACAGTGCCAGGGCCAGTCACTGTCACCCTGCAAGCCGGCCGGGCTTGGAGGCCACCTGGTCTAGACACCCCCTGGAAGGACGGAGCCAGCCCAGACAGCCTTCTCCCACGTCGGGCACTCTGCTCACACCGCACGTCTTCCTGAGAACGTCAGAGCCTGGTGTGCGCACTGTAGCCCCAGCACTCTGCCAGGCCGAGGCAGGAAGATCACAGATTGAGGCCCAGCCTGGCAGCTAGCAAGACCCTGTCTCAGGACACATAGAGACTGAAGCGGGCGGGGATGAAGCCTAGCGCCAGAGCACAGGCCCAAGCACCACTGCTGGGGCCTCAGAGCCCACTCAAACGCGACGGGCAGAGCCTCGCAGCAGGGAGCCGGGTCTGCACCCGCCGCTGGGCTCCCAGCTCTCCACCCGGAGCAGGTCCGTGGGGATGGACGGCCGCAGCTCGGGCTCCCCCACCAGGCTCTCATGTGCTCCCGCTGGAACCCAGCAGACGGGGAAGAACGCCCCGTCCTCTCCCCCCTGCTCCTCTGGCTTCAAAGGCTCCATAAAGCCCAGTTGCTGCTCCCTGACCCCACAGCGGCAGCTCCAGCACCAGCCCCCGCCGCTGCACACGGTGCTGCTGAGCAGCCCAGCCGCCCGTGCTCCCTCCTGCAGAGCCTGCGGTAAGTGGCGCAGGCTGGGTATGGGGGTCACCATCAATGCCCCCCAGGACAGAAGGGATGGGACAGGAAGCTGGCAGCAGCATGGGCCCTGGTCCGCCTGGTGTGCTCGGGTCTGGGAGGGGCACTGGGACCAGGATCTGTCCCTTCAAGGCTAAGGCGCAAGATGCAGTCCCACCAAAACCTACGGAGCCACTGTTGCATGCCGAGACAGCGGGGAGCCGGCTCTAGGCCTGTCCCGGTCCCTGAGGGCTTCCCCAGGGGTTTGTGTTGGGCTCAGGATTATGCCCCGGGATGCAGTGGGGGAAGGGACAGATGCTGGAGAGGGGCCAGGGGCGCACATGGCTGGGGCACGGCTCAGGACACCTTTCCATGAGCTGTGCTGGGTGAGGTGAGGGGCCCCACAGGAGCCCGGAGACCAATGGTGCCTTCCTGGACAGGGCTGGAGCCGAGGCCAGCTGCTGCCACCAGCGCCCAGGATGTCCGCTGACAAGGGCCAGTGGGCGCCACCTGAGGGTGATGGCGGCGTGTCTGAGAAGCTGCTCAAGAAGACCAGGGAGTCCCCGCTGGTGCCTCTAGGTGAATGGGAGGTCCGGAGGGAGGAGGCCGGGGCGGGCCGGAGGCCAGAAGGGCCAACTCAAGGGCCGGTGGGGTTGCACGGGAGGGGTCCGCGGGCAGAGGAGCTGACTGCCCACGGCTCACCACACACTGTGCCCCAGGCCTGGCGGGCTGCCTGGGGGTGGCCGCGTACAGGATGCACCAGCTGAAGGCTCGAGGGCCCACCAGACTGTCCATACACCTGATCCACACTCGCATCGCCGCGCAGGCATGTGCCGTGGGCGCCATCATGCTAGGTGAGCGTGGCAGGGGCCTGAGGGCTGTGACGCGGGTCACGTTGGTCCTGAGACTGCTCAGGCTGTGTCTCCTGCACCTCGTCACCGGGCAGCGGGCGCTGTCTCCTGTCCGGGACGTGAGAAAAGCAGGCGGCGGGACACGGCTTTCTCGTCCTCTGGTTCTGAGCAGCAGCCTCAGGAGGCAGAGGCAGGTCAAACCCTGCGTGTCTTTAAAGAAGACACGTACTTGCTACCTGGAGTGCACGGACCCCACTCACGGCCCAAGTTTCCCCGGGTACATGCACAGGTTGCTGAGGCTTTTAGCGCAAGTACTGGCTCAGGAGCCCTGTGAGCGCTGGCTGGTTGTCGGCGACAGGGCTGGGCGCTGGAGCAGCTGTGGCCCTGGGATGCTCCTGGGGCGGAAGCACGGGACCCCGGGGCAGCGCAGGATGGGAACAGGGACCGGTGCCAAGACCCTCCTCCCGCCCCCCTCCTCTTCACACAGGCACCGTGTACTCCATGTACAGGGACTACACCAAGAGGACAGCGCGGGACGACGGGGGGAGGTAGGGGCTGCGGGTGCCGGAGTGCCAAATAAAGCAGGGCCCGGAAGCCAGGCGTTGTTTCCCGTGGGTGGAGGGCAGAGAGCAGCCCGGGAGGCTGTGGGAGCCCTGCTGAGGGCAGGGCCTCGCCCGCCGGCCACTCCCCAGGGACCTGGCCGGAAGAGGCCGCAGCCGGGAGCGGCAGGGGCATCGTGGGAGCCCACGCTGCTCAGAGCTCCTTTCAGACCAGACGCAGGGCACCGGGGAGTCGCCGGGAAGGCAACGGACACGACAACGATCTCTTCATTTACAAACGGGGCTACAGCGGGGGGGCACGAGAGTCCCAAGGACGGGCCACCCGGCTCCTGTCCGGCACGGTGCGGGGCCCGTGGCCTCTGGCCGGCTGAGGCTCACATCGGGTAGTTGAGCACCACATCCTGCTTGGCCAGCTCCAGCAGCATGGGGTCGTCGAAGAACTTGCTGATGCTCACGTCCTCACTCAGGCCCTGCAGAGAGGGCACGCAGGCTCCAGCACTGGCGGGGCAGGCCGCGTCCTCCGGCCGATTCTGCCGCACGCGGAGCGTGGACAGCACCTCCCCACAGGGTGTACAAAGTGTGCTCAGCTCACGGCACGAAGAGACCAGGGAGAAGCCAGGACCAGGGCAGAGGGAGGCCTGAAGGACACGTACCTTCCTGCGCCGGGTTTTGATCATGAACTCGCGGGCCAGGTGCGGGGCTGGCTGTGGCTCCAGGGGCCGGATGACGATGCTCTTGTCTAGGGGGTCGCCAGGCACGATCTGGAAGGCACAGGGCTTCAGTGGGGCGGCAGACTCCCCGGGCCTCGGAGGGACCCTCTCCAGGACCCAGAGGAGCAGCCCGGAGGGGACCTGCCCCAGCGCGCACCTGCCAGTGGTGGAAGACAGACAGGGAGAAGGCCTGGCCCTGTGTGTGCGTGCGGAGATCGGTCTCAAAGCCAAAGGAGTCAATGGCTGGGATGAACGCTTTGATGGTGTAGAGAGGGGACCCCGGGATGGGTGCGTCCTGAGTCACGTGCCCCCTGAGAAAGAAAGAAAAGGGAGGGTCCCAGGCTGGGCATGGTGGTGGACACCTATGATCTCAGTACTCTGGGAGGCTGAGACAGGAAGATCTGGAGTGCGAACCCAACCGGGCAATTTTAGCAGGATCCTATCTCAAAATAAAAAATAAAAAGAGCCGATAATGTGCCTGTGCAAAGGCTCTAGATCTGGTTGCTAGGCCTGGCCCCACCAAGCACTGGGCTTTTTAGTGCAGACATACAAACGCCCTGTGCGGTTTGGGTCCTGCTGCTTCGGAGAGCATGCAGCCCACAGTTACCAGCAAGGAAGGCGCATGAGAATGCAGGCTGGAAGGCAGACCAGGCCCGGCCTGTGGGGGCCGCTCCTCAGCAGCCCCTGTGGCGGAGGACGTTGTCCTGTCCACGTTCCCATCACGGCCTGCGGAGGTCTGGGGAGCCTTCACCCAGGCGTGGGCAAGGATCCGGCCCTCCCTCTCCCCGACCCTGCCTGCTCACCTGCGTCGGGCCAGGACCGTGTACACGGCGGACACACAGTCTGCAGGGGCCTGGACCTCCACGAAGTAGTATGGCTCCATCAGACGGGGCGTGGCCTGTGGTGGGCAAGGCCAGGCTCAGAGGCCGGAGCAAAGGCCCAAGCCTGCAGGCTCCTGGACGGAGAGCCTGCTCTCCACCCCACGGCCTCCCCTTACCATGAGGAAGGCGGAGTAGACCACCCTCCGGGCTGTGGGGATAATCTGACCCCCACCCCGGTGCAGGGGCTCCTGAGCCACCACGGCGTCCAAGATCTTAAACTTGACGTTGCGAATCACTGGGAGGAGAAAACAGGAGAGCTGCTGAGGGTCAGGGCAATAGGGTGGAGGGTCTCAGAGCCACAGAAGCGCTCACCGGGGAGCAGCGCCAGGCCTGCAGCACAGCACGGGGAGCTATGTGCTCTTTCTGGACACAGAACAGGTTCGGAGAATTACCCATTTGGTCTCACAAAGTCCCATCTGGGTCCCGTTTTATTTGAAGTATTAGGGACTGAACTCAGCCTTCTCCCTGAGCAACATCCCAAGCCCCTTTTTTACATTTTGTTTTCAATGAGGTCTCACCAAATCACCGAGTCGCCCAGGCTCGGCTTGAACCTGTGATCCTTCTGCGTTAGCCTCCCAGCGTGCCAGGGTGGCAGCATGTGCCACCACTTCTGGTTCATCCTATGGGTGGTGCCCCTCAAACACACCCAGGACAGACCCTTCTCGGGAATGAGGCCAAGTGCCAGTTGATTCTATTTCTAGGCCAAATGATTCCCTTTCCAGGAGTCTGGCCCGGGACACAGGGTGGCCCAGTGCACCCAGCCAGTCTCTTGGTGGGCCGGAGACTTACGCTCATCACAGAGGGGCCCCTCCCTGGTCCCCCACTGGAAGCCCTGCACGATACTGTCCTTCACGGAGCCGAGGAGGGCCTTGTCCACCTGCAGAGGGATGAGGGCTACTGAGAGGCTCTGCCTGGAGGTCAGATGCAGCGCTGAGGGGACTTCCAGGGAGAGGAGGGTGCACGCGGTTTCTCCCCATGAGCCGCGCACGGGCCACACGGCTCCTGCTGGCTCTGTGTACCTCTGAGGGCAGGGTGTCATCCACCAGGATGTTGGGGCCGGTGGCATCAGGACCAAAGGCCCAGATAGAGCGGGCAGCCAGCAGATCCCAGTCATACTTGGTCTGGAAGAACTCGCCGAGCTTCTTCCTGGCAGGGAGGAGAAGGCTGGGTGTCAGGCAGTGCAGGCTGCTGGGTGCGGATGTCGTGTGTCTGCAGGCGTGTGCGGTGCGGGAGACCTGCCTCGGAGCAGAACACACACCTGTTCCATGTGATCTGCACCACCTCATTCTCAATGTCCTCAGCCAGGCCTTTCTCCAGCGGCTCAGCAATCATGGTGATCTTATTCCTGGCAGAAGAGACATGGGTGCTGGGGCGGCTCAGGAAAGCAAGACTCACCTGGGAAGGCACCGGGGAGGGCGGGGAGGCCGGCTCCAGGTGGGCAGAGCAAGGGTGTAGCCATCTTCTTTTACCCTAAAGAGGCTGAGGCTGGTGTGCGGCTCGGTGGCAGAGCACACGCCCGGCACATGTGAGCACCACCCCACAGCAACACCATGGAAGGGGGCGGAGTGGAGCTATCTGGGAGTCCTGTGGCACAGGGGCCAAGGTCAGGGTCCTGCAGGGCCCACCTCTGCAGCACAGGGAAGGCTGGGCTCCTCAGGCTGCTGCCCCGGAGTGCTGGCTCCCCTCTTCCTCTGGTCTGCATGCTGGGGCGGAAGCCAGGCCTCTGCATCGGGCCACATGCCAAGGCTTTCTTTTTTTTATTTTTTCTTTTGAGACAGGGTCTCACACAAAGTTCAGGCTGGCTCTGAGCTCACTATGTAGCCCAGGCAAGCCTCGAACTCAGCAATCCTTCTGCCTCTGCCTCCCAAGTGCTGGGATGACAGGCGTGAGCCACCACACCCGGCACTGTGGTGTGTGGTACTGATGGCTGGTGGGCGTTGAGTCTCCACGCCCAGCATAGTATGTGGTTACCGGGGATCGAACTCAGGACCTTGCACTTGTGAGGCAGGTGCCGGAACCACTGAGCTACCCCCCTCCAACCCGCCAAGGCTTTCCTAATCCTGAAAACAGTCTCCTGAGCTGCTAGCTGCCCAGGCTAGGGTGGAACTTTTGGTCCCTGGCTTCCTCGGCCCCCAGGCCCAGCCACCAGCTTACTTCTTATTGGGCGTCTCAGCAAAGCACTTGAGGGAAGACGTCTCCACCACTGTCTCACAGAAGGTGACCACTGGGTCAGCCACCTGGCAAGAAGAGGAGTCTCAGAGGTAACCCCGAAACTCCGCCCCCTCCTCCTCTAGGGTCTCAGGTTTCGCCTCCCAGGAAGCTGGGCTTCTGTCCTCACAAGTGACCACAGCAGGGAAGGAGCCAGGGGTGCACGGAGGCCCCCAGGCTGAGCATCTCCCTCTCCGCGCCTGCAGCCACTGCCAGGACGCCCGTGTCCTCCTCTCAGCAGCACGGGCCTGAGAGCTGTCTTGTCCAGGATGCGGAGCCCAGAGGTGTGCGGCCCAAGGGGCACAGGGACCCAGGAGCACAGCCCCACGCCCCCTGACCTCCTGGGAGCCAGTCCCCGTGCCCAGGCAGTCCTCTCCCCCGGGAAAGACCCAGGGTGAGTGCCGGGAGCCTGGACACCAGGCGTGGCGCACTCCTCCGCACCTTGATGTCAATCTCCGAGTACATCTTCCGCAGGTCGTGCATCACGCAGTCCAGGTAGAGCTCGCCGGTCCCCAGGATCACATGCTCGCCCGACTCCTCCACCTACAGCACACAGGTGGCCACGGGCCTCAGCGGGCCAGCAGTGAGCACCGGCCCCTGCACAGCATGAGGCTCAGTTTTGTTCGAGCTGAACCTGGGACTGAACCCAGGGCCTTCTCTCTAAGTGACAGCCCCGTCTTTATTCTGAGACAGCCTTGCTGAGTGGCCAGGTCGCCCAGGCAGGGCCTGAACTCGCGATCCCCCCACCCAACCTCCCAGAGCGCTGGGATGACAAGCATGCCTCCGTGCCCGGATCGCGGGCCAATCAGGGATGCACGCACTCCAGGGTCGCAGACACAAGCAGACCCTGAGGCCCGGAGTGGCCCAGGAAGATGGGCGGCAGGCTGAGGGGCGCTGAGGGGCGCACCAGGGTGGAGCACGAGCAGGAGCACGCACCTTGGTGGTGAGGGACGGGTAGCTCTTGTTCACCTTGCGGAGCCCGTCCAGCATCTTGGGCAGCTCCGAGGGGTTGACGGGCTCCACGGCAATCTTGATCACAGACGTGGTGTTGAACTTCAGGGGCCGGAAGATCTGAGCCTGTGGGCCGGAGCACGGGTGAGGGCTGGTGCACCTGCCAGGAGCCCAGGCCACCAGGGGACCCTGTGCCTACATCTTGGTGGAGCAAAGAGTGAAGAGGGAAATGCTCCTAGCATGCATGGAGCCCAGGAAAATGCCACAGGGCCAAGACAGGAGGCAGAGTCCTCCTCCCTCCCAAGGCAGGGGCAGGAGACCAGGTCCGGCCCACGTGTGGCCTCACTGCCCAGGGCCCAGGGCCTCTGGCGGGAGCCCCTGGGAAGCGCCACTGCTACCTCCTCATTGCCCCGGGGCTCAGTGATGGTTGCTGTCTTCACAATGGGCTGGTCGACCCCTTCGATCAGTACCCAGTTGCCCGCAGGAACACGGTTCACCTCGATGTGGTACCTGGCAGGACACGGGGGCTCAGTGGTGGCGAGGCACACCCACAATGAGCGGGCCAGGCAGTGACACGGGAGGATGCCGTGGGGAGGGCGTGTCGCAGGGGGGTCTGGCTGCCCTACAGGCTCTGGGACGGAGCCCCTGCTCGTGGTGGTGGTGGACGAGGACACCAGCAGCAGGACGAGACGCTGCTGCCTGCCCAGCACTCTCCGGCTCCTGGCCCGGAGACGCAGGGGATCTGGCGGAGGGAGGGGGCTGGCCCCGAGGCGGAGCACTCCAGTGAGGGAGCAGCGCAGGAACGCCCGGCTCGAGCTGACAGCCACGGCCTCCGACTCAGGGCCCGCTGTCCAGGGACCCAGGGAGAGGTTTCGGTGTTTCTCAGCATCGAGGACTGAGTCCAGACCCAGGTCCCGAGCCAATGCCCACTCCCACTTCCTCCCTGAGGCAGGGTCTCACTTTGACACTGACCCAACAGGAGCTCTTCCCTGGTGCCGATCTGCTCAGGGAGGGCAGCTCCCTCCCCGGACGGAGCCCAGCAGCTCCTGCTGCTGTAGTCACTGCCTCCCCGGGCCCGCAGCCGGGCGGCAGGCCTCAGTACCTGGCCACCGAGATCCAGAGGCGGCCCACGGTGCAGATCTGAGAGTCCTCCTCATCCTCCAGGGTGTAGTTCTCCCCCAGCACCTTCACAGGCTGCCCAGCGTGGATGGTGCCGCTCAGCACCCGGCCGAAGGCGTGGAACTGGACCCCATCATCCGTGCTGTACATCTTGGTGGTATGGCACATCAGCGGGCCCTGGAGGGCACAGGACACAGCTCTGGCCTCTGGCGCCGCAGGCGATCCCAGGCCACACCTTCCCTGCCCGAGGCACACAAGCTGGGGAAGGGAGCCCAGACCCAGGGGATGGAGGCTGCCTGGCAGGGTCCCGTTTCAGGCCCCAGCCCCACGTCCCAGTCCCGGCCTTGAGACCCAGGCAGCCTGGACAGACTCCCAAGGCCACACGGCTGGTTCAGACACCAGGCCTCCAACCTGGGCCAGATTCTGCCCCGGGGAGGAACGCACTGCTCTCGGGACCCCAGCCCGGTGCCCACAGGTCTCTCTGCTGCTTACGTCGGGGTCGCAGTCGCTCATGGCCTCGCCGAGGTCCGAGTCCACCCCGCCAGTGTAGGTGTGCTCGATCTTGGGCTTGGCGCCCACCTTGGGGGATGGAATGTGCTGCACACACATGTCCACAAAGCCTGGAGAGAGAGGGTCACACTGCACACCAGGCTTCAGACTCGCACGCCGCCAGGGCCACGGAGCGCCTGCGCTTCTCCCACACCACGGACCCTGGCTCCAGGAGGTTCCACCTTCTTGCAGGGAGGCTGGCAGACAGGGGCACACTGCAGTCAGGGGTGTGGGACGCAGAGCTCAGGACCCAGGTTTCTTGCAACTCAGCTGCTGAGAGCTGAGGAGCTGTAGCCATACACAGCCAGACTGGGCACCCACAGCGCCAGGTCAGCACCCAGCTCTGCTGCCCATATGTCCACCAAGACGCTCCCCAAGAGCTTCTTCACTAAGCCAGCCCACGCTCCTGAAGATCGGTACACCACTCAATGAGCACTCAGCCGGAGCTGTGGCACAGCCTGTTATCCCAGCACTCAGACGGCTGAGGCAGGACCATCATGAGTGCAAGGCCACCTTGAGCTACAGAGGCCCTCTCAAAAAAACAAAAAGGGGACGGGCGTGGTGGCTCACACCTGTCATTCCAGCACTCGGGAGGCAGAGACAGGAGGACTGCTGAGTTCGAGGCTTGCCTGGGCTACAGAGTGAGCTCAGAGCCACCCTGAACTACAAAGCGAGACTCTGTCTCAAAACAAACAAACAAACAACAAAAAGGGGGCTGGAGGATTAGCTCAGTGGTTCTGGCACCTGCCTCGCAAGTGCAAGGTCCTGAGTTCGATCCCTGGTAACCACATACAATGCTGGGCATGGAGACTCACGCCCACCAGCCATCAATACCACATACCACAGTGCCGGGCGTGGTGGCTCACGCCTGTCATCCCAGCACTCAGGAGGCAGAGGCAGGAGGATTGCTGAGTTCCAGGCTTGCCTGGGCTCCATAGTGAGCTCAGGGCCAGCCTGAACTACAAAGCGAGACCCTGTCTCAAAAAAAAAAAAAGGTGGGGAGGATGTTCACTGGGACGTTGAGTTGGACATATCTGTTCTTAAAATTTTTCATTGAGACAAGGTCTTGCGCTCAGTTGTCCAGGATGCCTTAACCTCACAAATCCTCCTGGCTCAGCCTGCCAAGTAGTTGAGTGACAGGCAGGTACTGCACCAGCCTCCAAGCAGGTGCCAGTCTTAGCAGCCCAGCATGAGGTACTAAGCTTGGGGAGGCCCACTCCCAGCACATGTGAGCCCAGATTCTATCCTCAGCATCAGCAAATCATATCTAAAAAACACAAAGCATGCTCACAACTCCCCCTGGACTCAGAGGCTGTCTCCTTTTCTGGATCAGCCACGAAAGGCCCAGTGCGCCGTCCAAGTTCATTCTTCTTCCAGCCAACGGTGGGTGCTCTTACTAACCCGCCCTGGGTCCCCAGCCTCCGCCTTCCTGGCCCCTGGCGAACACTGGGGCTCAGGAGCAGCCCGGCACCTCCTGAGGGTGGGAGCCCGCCCTGCTGGTCTGGGGCAGCGCCGCGCTCTGTCACTGCAGAGGGTGGCCGCACACTATGCCCTGCTGCAGCCCACAGGGAGCTTGGACCTCAGACCTCCACCGCGCGGGCGGCGAGTGCTTGTTAGACAGAGGCCGGGGTGGAGGCGGCATCACCGGGATGAGCTGTCACCTGTGAACTCCCCGAAGAACTTTTTGCAGACCAGGCGCAGCAGGGGCCGGATATTCAGCTTCAGCTCCTCCTTGGTCAAGTGGATCCCAAGCTCGTCCAGGGTCCTCGGGAGACTGGTGTCCACATCGCCCACCACCTGCAGCACACAGGACACTGGGTCTGCCGCAGGTGACAGGGCAGGTGCTGTGCGAAGCCAGGCGCTGTCGCACCGACCCTCCCCACGGGGAGTCCAGGAGGCACCACACTGCCCTCGCTGCACCCTCTCCCATGGCAGAGGTGCCCCCTGGTGGCAGAGATGCCGCACTGCTGCCCTGCTTGGGGAGATGCAGATTTACAGAGATCACCACAAGAACAAACCAAAAAAGGCCACTCCAGCCAGTCACCCTGGGGGCCAGTTCCAGGCGAAATCGTCCTGGCAAACTCACAGTCTCTACCAGGCACCCTATAAATTTATTCGACCATTTCAGCCTGATGGGAGACAGTTTCCCACACTGCTGTTTTGTTATTCGGCCCTGGTGCTACGGTGGGCGCTGGTGTCCTGGGACAGGCAGGCAAGGAGCTTGCTGAGGTCGGGTGCCCGCTGGCTGCGCCCCACAGGGGCCGGGACTGGGCAGAGGCTGAGTGAAGACTGGCTCCTGCATGCCTGCACCTTGGGTGGCACTTTTCCCAGAAGCCTCTTCTAGTCCAGCCACACCCTCCCCGTGCGGCCAGGTCCTCTCTGCACACTGCGTGAGTGCCCAGCGTGGGCATCGCATGCTTGGAGCCAGCCCTTCTGTGGTGTTGGGGATCAAACCCAGGGTCTCATGCATGCTGGGAGGTGCTCTACTACTCAGCTACATCCCACCCCTATTTGCCAGTCAATCAGCCAATGCATCTATGTAGAAAGCGTCTGGCTAAGTTCCCAGACAGGCCTCAAGCTGCAGCCCCCCGACTCAGCCTCCGAGCAGCAGGAGTCTGGGGTGTGCCACCACATTTGGTTCCACGTAGCCGTTCTTTTCAGTGGCTATAGAGCATCTTCAGGGACACACCAGACTTAATTTAATAAGATCTTCACAAATGGAAATTTAACTTATTTCCAGGTTTTTCTTTTCATGCTGCTATAAATAATGCCGTGACAACAACGCCCTGTAGGGGCCGGGGATTTAGCGTAAGGTCTCGAGTTTGATCCCCAGTACCAAAAGAAAAAGGGGGGGGCCTCTGTTTTACTGTGTCTGAGACCCCAGGAGTTCACAGTGTCGGTCGTAACTCAGTGCCAGGGCTGCAGCGACGGGCTCCGGTGCTGCGTGACCGGGCCGGGCGGCGCGCTCACCTGCGCCAGGATCTTGTAGAGGGGCTCCAGGACGAACTCCACGAAGCTCCGCTGGGAGCTGCTTGTTGGGGCCTTCTTGGTGAACTTCCGCCTGCGGAGAGATTCCCTCCCAGTGACCGGGAGGAGGTGGCACCACCGAGGGCAGCGCGCACCGCCCACATCTGAGCCTGGCGGGGCTCCAGGCGCTGGGCTGTGACCTCGGCTTCCAGGGCCCAGGGCCCAGGGCCGTGGTGACCGCGTGGCTACGCTGAGCTCTCGGGAGCGGCACTGCGGGCCCAAGACACAAGGGCTTCTGCCTCCGGAGGCTCATCTGCCTGGCCTGCTGGGAAGCCAGGTGCCCTCCGTGCCCCACAACCTACTCACGTCTTAGGGTTGAAGTAGATGTCACCCCAGAGTCTTTTAGCAAACTCCTGGTAATTAATGTCACCTGCAGGGAAAGGCACACGGTCACATTCACCTAGCACAGGGCTACTGAGATTGTCCCAGGTGCCTAGGCGGCTTGCGGCTGAGGAACCCTTGCTCTGGGGCCCGGGCATCCCCTTCCACCAGGCAGGGACAGAGGCACAGGCACAGGTCAGGGCCCAGCGGGAGGCCATGCTGGGGCCAGAGCGGGAACCCGGGTCTCTTCTCTGCTGCACGGCAGGGCTGGGCAGGCCCACGTCCTCCACGGGGAGCGGGCAGGCACTGCTTCGACCCCTGCAGCTCCACCCTGCCCTCGCCAGCGGTCACTGCCCACAAGCCCTGTGCCCACCGGGCGCCCACCCAGGCCTGCAGGAGAGAGTGCCAAAGCGACCCAAGCCCAACGCTAGCTGGACAGAGCCGAGTATGCAGCTGTTCCAGCCACCACCTCTGATGCCCGCGCCGGCCACTCTCCCACAGAGCCGCACCCTCCCCCACCCCTCGGTGGCACGCTGCTGCCCTCCATCGTGGTGCTCGCAGGACGGGGCTCCTGGGCTGCAGGACCCCGAGTGCCCAGCTCCCTGAGCGCAGACCCCCTCCCCGCTGCAGGCCTCAGCGGCACTGCCCAAGCCGCGGCCCATGTCTGTCAGCGGTGTGAGCGGGCAGCCCTCTCTGCAGCCTGCGCGGCCCTGTGGAAATGCCCTGGGCCAGCAGCTCCTCACCGCCTGCAGGTGGACGGTGCCGCGGGCTCCAAACCCTGCTCCCCGAAACCCCAGCCCTGCACCTGGGGCACGGCCCTCAGCACGGCTTCCCCTGGCCTGCCCTGGCCTGCAGACCCTGCACTAACTGGCCGGAGGGGTCCTGCGTGCCCGTGGTGGAGGCCCCAGGAGTCAGAGGCTCGCGGCCCGGCACGCGGGGACTCTGGAGCCGCAGTCCTCCGAGGCTCTGTGCCTGGAGCGGGAAAACAGCGGGGCAGGAGCTGTGGCCTCTCGCCTGCCCTTCAGTAGCCCAGGCACGGCTTTTCACGGTTCCCTCATAGGCTGACAGCGCCCACGGCACAGGGCTCCTCCTATGGGAAACCCGGGCACCTCCGGGGAAGCTCCAGAGGGCACAAGGCCGAGAGGGGCACAGCTCGCCTCTACTGCAGCCTGCTCGCACCGCTCTGGCCCTATGCAGGTTCAGCACCGGCCTGCACGGAGGGCTGCTGAGCTACAGCCCCGGCCCTTTCCGCACTTCGTTTCCAGACGGGCCTAGGCCTTGTGACCCTCCCGCCTCAGGTTTCCCAGAAGCCGTGGTGCAGTACAGGCACGCGCCACCAAGCCCAGCTGAGCTCCACGCAGGAGCGTCTCTGCTGTCACGGCAGCAAAGGTGCGATCTGAGGGCAGCCAGCACCGCCCTTGACGGAGCCCTGGTCTCCTCAGCTCTGAACACGGGGACAGTCCTGCCACCGAGGGAAGCCCAAGCGCCAACACACCAAGACGCCAGGACAGAGGCTCAAGGGAGCCGTGCTGGCCCGGGGTGGAGGTCCACAGGAGCAGGGGCCGTTGGCAGGCGTGGAGGCCACAGCGGGAGGGACAGGCCACCTGCTGGGCACAGCGCCCCTCTCTCACACACCACCTTCTCTCCCATGTCCTTTGTGCTGCTGACATCTGCTCAGCCTGGAGAAAGGCTCCGGCAACAGCCCCCACGGGACAGAGAGGGCGACCCCCCGCCCCCAGCAGGCCACTCACCAAAGGTGTCCGCGTAGATCTTGGCGAATGAGCCCAGCGTGAAGCAGATGCTGTACTGAGAGCTGGAGAAGCAGACGTTGCCCAGCAGTGGGGAGAGGATGAGGTTCTCGTCGGTGGAGTACATGCTGCGAAAGGGGGGGGATGAGCCTGGCCCGGCAGAGCACAGCCTGGACGCCGCGGCCACCGCGGGTCCCCGCGAGAGGGTCGCTCAGAGCCAGAACGGCCTGTACCACCTCGGGAAGCCAGCCCCACGGATGGACAGCAGGACGGACCGGGGAGAAATTTCCCGCCACAAAGCAACAGACCAGACACGTGAGGACTGCCGACGAGTCCGCACTCGGTGTCCCGGGGACTCGGCCCGCGAGTTCCTGGCAGAACTTTACTTACTTGCTGACATTTGCAGTGCTGGCGACCGGAGCAAGGCTTTGCACATGGCAGGCAAGCGCTCCAGCCTAGAGTGATGCCCCTAAGCCCCCAAATTTTCTTTTTTTTTATTTTTTATTTATTTATTTATTTTTTTTGGAGACAGGGTCTCGTTTTGTAGTTCAGGCTGGCCCTGAGCTCTCTATGTAGCCCAAGCAAGCCACAACTCAGCAATCCTCCTGCCTCTGCCTCCTGGATGACAGGCGTGAGCCAGCACGCCCAGCACTGTGGTGTGTGGTACTGATGGCTGGTGGGCGTGAGTCTCCATGCCCAGCATTGTATGTGGTGACTGGGATCGAACTCAGGACCTTGCACTTGCGAGGCAGGCGCCGGGACCACTGAGCTAAATCTCCAGCCCCAAAACTTTTATTTTTTTAAGTACTTTTTGTGAGACAGAATCTTATGATGCTACAGGGCAAGTCTCAAACTCCTGGGCTCATGGGACTGGGATTTAAGTCAGTGATAGAGCACTTGCCCAAAAGGCACAGGCCCTGGGTTTGATTTCTAGCACAGAAAAATCAAACATGACCCCCCCCAAAAAAGTTGGGGACATACCTCAGTGTCACCCCTGCTCTGTACGCACCACGAGTGAGTTTGATCCCCAGTAACCACAAAAAACAAAACCAAAAAAAAACCCCCACAATACACATCAAACTCCTGGCTAATGCAATCCTCCCGCCTCCGGAGACATTCAGGCCCTTGTGCTTCCAAGGTAGGGGCGGTACCACCTGAGCTAAATCCCCAGCCCAAGGAGGCCTATAACTGTGAGTAAGAATACAACCCAGCCCAGCATGGTGGCTCACGCCTGTCATCCCAGCACTCGGGAGACAGAGGCAGGAGGATTGCTGAGTTCAAGGCTTGCCTGGGCTACATAGTGAGCTCAGAGCCAGGCTGAACTACAAAGCGAGACCCTGTCTCAAAAAAAAAAAAATTAAAAAAGAATACAGCCCAGCTTAGAATTCTTTTCTCCCTTGAGTACTGGAAAGCTAGCCCAGGGTTTTCACACTGAGCTGCATCCTTAACCCTTTTCTGTTTGAGACAGTCTTTTTTTAAAACCAGTCTTGGGCTAGAGGGTTAGCTCAGTGGTTCCAGCGCCTGCCTCACAAGCACAAGGTCCTGAGTTCGATCCCCAGTAACCACATATAATGCTGGGCATGGAGACACGCCCACCAACAATCAACACCGCATACCACAATGCCAGACGTGGTGGCTCACGCCTGTCATCCCAACACTCAGGAGGCAGAGACAGGAGGATTGCTGAGTTTGCGGCGGCTTGCCTGGGCACCATCGTGAGCTCAGGGCCAGCCTGAACTACAACGCGAGACCCTGTCTCAAAAAAAAAAAAAAAAAAAACCAGAGTCTTGCTGTGTAGCCCAGGATGGTCTCAGCCTCCTCAGTGCTGGGATTACAGGCCTCAACCTATGGAGACATGGTCTTGCTAAGCTGCTCATTTGCCCAGGCTGGACTACAACTTGTAACTAACCTTCCAAAATGCTGAATACAGGCATGTACCACTATTCCCAGCCAAACTCTAACTTCTTCATCTTTTT
The DNA here is from genome assembly GCA_004025085.1 of Thryonomys swinderianus. NCBI lineage: Eukaryota > Metazoa > Chordata > Mammalia > Rodentia > Thryonomyidae > Thryonomys > Thryonomys swinderianus. The sequence continues at coordinate 17,145 of PVIC010015769.1, forward strand.
CCAGTGCTGGGCCTTGCCAGGCAAGTGCTCTGCACTCCACTGGATCCTGCCTGAAACCTTTAATCCGACAGGTCTGCAGAAGCCACAGCACCAGCATCACTAACACGGACCAGAAGACTAGCTGTGCAAAGGGCAGAACTGCAGCTGTGGCCTCACTCCGCACTGCTGCACAGAAGCCCAACAGAAATCAAAGTGCTGGGGGCCGGAGGGTTAGCTCAGTGGTTCCGGCGCCTGCCTTGCAAATGCAAGGTCCTGAGTTCGACACCCGGTAACCACACAGAACGCTGGGCGTGGAGACTCACGCCCACCAGCCATCATTACCACATACCACAGTGCCGGGCGTGGTGGCTCACGCCTGTCATCCCAGCACTCGGGAGGCAGAGGCAGGAGGATTGCTGAGTTCGAGGCTTGCCTGGGCTACATAGTGAGCTCAGAGCCAGCCTGAACTACAAAGCGAGACCCTGTCTCAAAAACAAAACAAAACAAAACAAAAGAAATCAAAGTGCTGGGGCACTGGGGATTTAGCTCAGTGGTTCCCGTGTCTGTCTTACAAGGTAAGGTCCTGAGTTCAATCCCTAGTACCAAAAAAAGAAGAAAGACAGAAAGAAAAAGAAAAAAGAAAGTGCTGGCTTGAAAAGAACTGCTTCTGGCACCTTCCTGTTCACCCAAAGCTACACTCTCAGAAGCAACTGCTTTTAGCTCTTCTAAAGTTGAGTCTCAGCTGGGTTGCTGCTCGGTGTTGGGCACTTACTTGGCATGTGTGAGGCCCTGGATTGCACACCCTTGGCACATGAAAAGGAAAAAATAAAAAGGTACTCCTTCTTTTAACTAATTATTTTATTTTTGTGGCACTGGGGATTGAATCCATGGACTTTACACTCTTATTATTATTATTGTTTTTTTGTACCAGGGATCGAACTCAGGACCTTCAGCTTGCCAGGCAGGTGCTATGCTACTGAGCTACATCCCTGGCCCCATAGCACTCTCAAAAACAAATTTTTTTTTTTTAAGACACCGTCTCATTTTGTAGTTCAGGCTAGCTCTGAGCTCAATATGTAGCCTGGGCAAGCCTTGAACTCAGCAATCCTCCTGCCTCTGTCTCCCAAGTGCTGAGATGACAGGCGTGAGCCACCACGCCTGGCACTGTGGTATGTGGTACTGATTGCTGGTGGGCGTGAGTACAAAGCTGTTTTATGTGGCTACCAAGAACTTGCACTTGCTAGGCAGGTGCCAGAACCACTGAGCTCAATCTCCAGCCTGGCACTCTCAAATTTTGAGTCAGGGGCTCATTAAATTGCTGTGCTACACAGGCTGGGCTTGAATTTGCAACCCTCTTGCCTTAGCCTCCCTGAGTCCTGGGAGGACTCTTATTATTATTATTATTGTTTTTTTGTACCGGGGATCGAACAAGCTGAAGGTCCCGAGTTTGATCCCTGGTACAATGTGCCACAATGCCTAGCTGGCCTTTTCACATTTAGAGGCTGGAAACAAAACTCAGTTTTCTATTCTGGCAGATGAGGACTGAGTGCTCTTTCAGCCTCCCCATCTTTTTTGTTTTGTTTTGTTTTTTCTTTGAGACAGGGTCTGGCTTTGTAGTTCAGGCTGGCCCTGAGCTCACTATGTAGCCCAGGCAAGCCTCAAACTCAGCAATCCTCCTGTCTCTGCCTCCCGAGTGCTGGGATGACAGGCGCGAGCCACCACGCCCGGCAGTTTGTTTTGTTTTTGGAGACAGGGTCTCAATCTGTACTTAAAGTCTGGCCCTGAGATCACTATGTAGCCAGGCAAGCCTTGAAGTCACAGCAATGCTCCTGCCTCTGCCTCTCGAGTACTGGGATGACAGGTGTGAGCTCCCATGTCTGGCACTGTGTGTGGTTAGGAACCTTGCACTTGCAAGGCAGACCTGCAGACAGCAGAATCACTGAGCTAAATTCCCGGCCCACCCTCCTCTTCTATTTTAAAAAACAACTTCCTATTTCTGTCCCGGCCCAGGATGGAGAAGGTGCTCCTGGCTCAGCATGAGCACTGCAGAGGGAGGAGACTGGACGGCAGCTCAGGCTCTGGCCACACAGGTCACAGGCCCGAGGGGGAGCAGCCTCTCAGTGGAGGCCACGTGGCCATCGGATGGGTATCAGGGGTCTCTGCCCCCAAGTCCTGGTTCACGCAGACTGACTCAAGCCAGCAGCAGGCTGTGCCCGCCCCGACCAAGCTCATCTGCACGCTGAGACGCTGGCAGAGCTCCGCAGGGCGAGCACCAAGTGGAGGCCTGCCCCGGAGTCTGCGGGGCTTCCCGTGACACCCACAGCCCCGCGTGGCCTCCTCACGGAAGCAGGCACCGCGTCTGTCGTGTGTCCGGAGCCACGCGGCGGCCCGTGCTGGGACGGTGACCACCACGCACGGGGAGACCCCCGGGGCGGACCGGGTGTGCTGCTGCCTCACAGAGATCCCCATGTGCCGCCTGAAATGCCCGCCATGCTACGCGGCGTGTGCCAGGAGGCATGGCCCGGCTGCTCCAGGGCCCCGGGAGTGCCCACCTGATCAGCCCGTTGACCTCATCCACGATGTGGCGCAGCTTGTAGTAGGCGTCGGTGGGCGGCAGCTTCAGCTCCAGGATGAGCCGGTCGATCTTGTTGACGCACACGGTGACCGCCAGCCGCTCCTGCACCGCGTGCTTGATGAGCCGCTCCGTGTTCAGCATCACCTGGGGAGGGGCTCAGAGGTGGCGCGTGGCGGGGAGGAGACAGCGTCGCACGTGCGGGTGCGAGACGGGCACGAGGGCCTGAGGGCAGGTGACTGGGACCCCGGGCCGGTCTGCTGGCACGGGGACCGGGAGGAGCCGGGGCTTAGGAGACAACGCTGCCCTCCTGCCCTCTGGTTCTCCTGCTGCGGTGCCGGGTAGAGCCCCAGCTCACACGGGCCCTAACCAGGGACCCACTCAGGACCTCGCTCAGGCCACGCAGCAGCACGGGCCGCACTTGCAGGCAGGTGGCCAAGGCCTCCGGCTGCATGGGCTAGGCGTGGCCCACCTGGCTGCGAAGCTTGGCTATGCTTTATTTTTCGGCGGTACTGGGGATCGAACTCAGCCTCTGCACTGAGCTCTCTGCCCACACGTCCAGCCCGTTCTTCTAGTTTCATTCTGAGAGAAGGTGTCACAAGTCACCCAAGCTGTGCTTCAACCCCTCCTGCACCACCTGGCTCACTGCCCAGGTGTCTGTTCCCAGGACCAGGCCCCACTCGGAGAAGAGAGTTCCTCGACGGAACAGCCAACCCCAGGGCCGGAGCAAGGAAAGTACAAGATGAGGACTTTTCTGCACCAGGAAGTCAGCAGGGACCCACTGGAGGGACAGATGCAGGGTATGAAAAGCCGCTGGGATGCGAGAGCAGAGAGGTGAGGGCAGCAGTGGGTCTCAAAACCCAAACGTGGCATACAGGGCCCGAGCCAGGGCACAACTCTAACCATGAAGTACGGAAGAGCAGGGCATGGTGGCCTCACCCACAGTCACCCACCCTGGAGAACGTGGTGAGACACTGCCTCAAAGTAAGAATATGAAAAAAGGGCTGGGATGTAGCACAGCACATCCCAGTGTCACTACGTGGGTGAAATGCTCAGTACTGTAAAAAAGAAAGAAAAGAAAGAGGGAGAGGAAGAAAACAGAGATAAACTCCTCTGCAACAGTCTAAGTACGCAAACTAAGAACCATCAAAGGATGGTAAAAATACAGGTACAGTTGGTTAGAAGACTCCCAGGGACCACCCACAAATCACCTCACTTCCGCTAAGAGACCACAGTGAATGTCTGTGCTCCCGACGGGACGGCTGCGGAGCTTTACTTAGGCAGCTCTACACCTGCGCGCCCGAGCACTCTTCCACAAGTGCAGCATCCTAAAGGCCAAGCAGGCATGAAGCGCTCCAGGCCGTGCGCCATCCTGGACTGGGGACCATCAGGGCACACTCGGGAGGACGGTACAACGGCACGGGGCCAGGCCGAGACTCCCCGAGCCCAGCGACTGGACTCCGTCCTGCTCACAAAATAAAGATATTCTCAAGTATGTTTCCTTTCAATGGCTCAAGGGAGAAACACGCACAGGCGAGACTGTCAGAGAATTACACACCAAGTGAAGGTGATTTCCTTGCACCATCCATGGAATGTTTCACCAAGTGTGAAAGTAGTCCCAGTTCATTTAAAAAGATGACTCTGGCTCCCCCTGCTGGCTCCCACTGGGGATGACACAATGGCATCACCCACCTTCCTTGAAATTTAAGTGGGTAAAAGACAGGGTGGCCTTTTAATCCCAGTCTCTCAGAAAGCTCTTGAACTTTTGTTTTTGTTTTCTTTTTTGTTTTTTGAGACAGGGTCTTGCTTTGCAGTTCAGGCTGGCCCTGAGCTCACTATGGAGCCCAGGCAAGCCTCAAACTCAGCAATCCTCCTGTTTCTGCCTCCTGAGTGCTAGGATGACAGGCGTGAGCCACCACGCCCAGCAAGCCCTTGAACTTTTTTTTGCTTTTTTGGAGACAGGGTCTCACTTTGTAGTTCAGGCTGGCCCTGAGCTCACTATGGTGCCCAGGTAAGCCGCTGCGAACTCAGCAATCCTCCCGTCTCTGCCTCCCGAGTGCTGGGATGACAGGCATGAGCCACCACGCCCAGCATTATATGTGGTAACCGGGGATCGAACTCAGGTCCTTGCGCTTGCAAGGCAGGCGCCGGAACCACTGAGCTAACCCTCCAGCCCAAGCCCTTGAACTTTTAAAACCCACTCCTATGGCCATGGCTCTTCGCTCCCATTCCGTTACACTGCTCCCTCCATCTCCAGGCTCTGGGCCGTGCCTCAGAAGCTGGGAGCGAGGGGACCTTCACCGGGGCCCCCTCTGAAGCCCTCGCCCCACAGACACCACGTCCCCACTCCCAGCTCACAAAGGGCCCAGGGTGCTGTGGGGAACATCACGGGGGAAAGACCCAGACCGCAGGGCACTCACCCCCTCCGCGGCATCAATGAACAGGACCACGCCGTCGGAGATGCGCAGGCCAGCAGTGACCTCGTCAGAGAAGTTCACGTGTCCTGAGAGGAGATGCAGAGTGAGCTGTCCCGCACACGAGCCGCAGGGAAGCTGCGTGCTTCAGAGCTCCACCCCGTGGCCTCCCCACCCCGAGTCACACTCCTGGAGGGAGCTCTGCACAGCAGAGGGCACAACACGACCCACAGAAGTGGGTGGAGGGCAGAAGTGGCCTGGGCACTGGACACGGTGCCGGGCAGGGCACACAGGGGCTGGAAAGGGTGAGTCCTCCAGGGCATCTCCGAGGAAGGCAGCAGGACCCTGGAGAGCGCGGGTGCTAACGTGAGAGGCCACGGGGACCCTTAACGGAACTCTTCTTGGAGTGGGGGAGGGGAAGCCCAGGCATGCGACTCCCCGCTATGGACACGGGCCCTGGCAGCAGAGGCGGGTGCCCCACCTGGGGTGTCCATGATGTTGAAGAGGTATGACTTCCCTTTGGTGTCCGGCAGCACCACGGTCACGGGCGTGCTCTTGATGCCCACACCTCTCTGAAAGGCACACCCAGCTGTCACCACCCTGCCTATATGCCAGAGACTGAGCGACAGCGATTTCCCCTGCAGAGGGGGCCTCTGCTCAGGCCTCTAACCAGCCCTGACAACCAAATGCCCTCAACGGGGTGTTTTGGGGAGGGGGTAGAATTGGTTCAAATACAAAGTACACAACGTGAGACCCGGTCTCAAAAAAAAAAGCAAAAAAAAAAAAATACAAAGTACAAATAAAAATGAACAGAGCCACGGTACGGCTCTGTGGTACAGGGCTTGCCTAGTGCGCACACGGCCCTGCCTGGATTGGGTTGGGTCTTCAGCACCACAGAGAAAAAGGAAAAGACAAAAGAAAAGCAGCTGTGATGGCTTGCGTTTCCATGTCCTAGCTGGGCCTCTGTCAGGGGTGGCTGAGTCTAGAGTGCGCAACGCTGGCATTAGGGGCACGTGGTCACGGGTCCGTCCGCCGGTCGGTCCGGCCACACCTCACCCCAGTAGCGCACCAGAGAGGCAGAGAGGAGCTGCTGCTGTCATTTGTGTCGGTCCCTGCGCTCTGCTCCCTCCGCCCACCATGAGCTGTTTCTCCTCTGCGATGCCCCCTGCCACGCTGTCCTGTGGGGGGGGGGGGGCAGCGGGCCACGGACAGAAACCTCCACACACTCTGAGCTTAAACAAACCACTGCTCCTTTAACTGTGCCAGATAGTTCAGCTCAGCAACGAGAAAACTAAGACAAGAACAAGGTTAATTATTAGCACTTAACAGAGAATTCAAGGTCCTAGCCTCTTATCCTCTTCCGATACTGGAAGCAAGAATATTGCTTTTAAAAATTTGGAGGGGCCGGGCATGGTGGCTCACGCCTGTCATCCCAGCACTCGGGAGGCAGAGGCAGGAGGACTGCTGAGTTCGAGGCTCGCCTGGGCTACAGAGTGAGCACAGGACCAGCCTGAACGACAAATCAAAACCCTGTCTCAAAAAAAAAAAAAAAAAAATTGGAGGGGAGGTTGAGACAGGGTTTCATTATGTAGTCCAGCCTGGCCTTAACTCACAATTCTCCTGCCTCAGCCTTCCAAGTGCCTGGGATTAGAAGCATGTCTGACCATGCTCGCAGTTTAGGATTAAAGAAAAAAGTTATAAAAACTAAGTTTTAAAAAAACGACACAAATATATATTTAAAAACAAGAATAGCTAGGGCCAGGGACTTAGCTCAGTGTTTTGGTGTCTGCCTTGCAAGCGCAAGGTCCCAAGTTCAATCCCTGGTACTCTACAATGCCGGACATGGTGGCTCACGCCTGTCATCCCAGCACTGGAGGAGGGGCACAGACACAGGAGGATCGCAGAGTTTGAGGCTTGCCTGGGCTACAGAGTGAACTCAGGCCAGCCTGAGCTACAAAGTGAGACCCTGTCTCAGAAAAATAAAAAAATAAAGCAAAACAAAAGAGAAAACCAAGAATAGCTAGTCATCATTGATTTTTTTTCTTTTTTTGGAAACATGGTCTCACTATGTATTTCAGGCTGGACTTGAACACACAGCCATCTTGCTGCCTCATCCCCTTGATCCCTGGGGTTACCAGTGTACCTGGACTCACTGCTTCTTCAGCCACGCCGGCCCCATCCCAGGCTCCTTCAGCTAACAACGCTTACAGACCTGAGCCTTCCATGTGCTCGTTGAGGAAAAAGGGGCAGCAATAAAGGGGGTCACAGCAGCCAGAAAAGAGGAATCAAAATCCAGATGGGAAGACAAGGGCTCAGACCCCGGACCCATTCTCAGATGAGCCCTGCGAAGACCGAGAGCCTGGGTCTGGGCTAAGCCCACTTACGGATTCCAAGGATGACTTTGGCTTCCAACTGGCAGACACTGCAATACAGTTTCTCAAACGGTGAGAAACCCAATTATACATACGGAGTAAAAGAAAAGAGAAACAAGAAAAAGCAGAGAGACAGAGCTTTCTCAAGAGAAAGGGACCAAGAGATGGGGGGGGGAGGAGCGCGGTGCCAGCCCCGCAGCAGGACAGTGGGCAGCACTGCAGAGGCACCGAACGGGACTGTGCCAGCCACGCGGCAGGCATCACCCTCAGCACGGGCCTTTCTAGGCCACATTAAACCCTGTCAAGTACAGGGCGGGTCCCAGTCCTCTCCAGCTCTCATCTCAGTGATGGGGGCATCATTTACATTTTGAAAAATTTATTATAGTATGTTTGTTTTTGTTTTAGTTTTTTTCTTGAGACAGGGTCTCGCTCTGTAGTTCAGGCTGGCCCTGAGCTCAGTGTACTCCAGGCAAGCCTGGAACTCAGCAATCCTCCTGCCTCTGCCTCCCAGATGCTGGGATTAAAGGCACGAGCCACACCTTGCATTGTGCTGTGTGGTGCTGGGGACTGAACTCCGGACCTTGTGCTTGTAAGGCAGACACTGGAACCACCGAGCTAAATCCCCAGCCCCCAAAGTAAAAAGTACTGATTGATCCCCTGAACACACGGACCCCAATCTTTCCCCTACTGGATGGAGGCACCCGTGGAGTCCCCTTTCCTAAGGGTCTTTATAAAGTGTGATCAAAAACATAGTGAGTGCTGCTGCCACCTGCCATCCAAAGGGTGGCTCCTAAAATCACGGTGCTGTGTCCTCATCTGGCTTGGTCACCAGACCTGACTTTTCCAAGTTAAGACAACCACAGAAAGGAATTGTTTGTGCTCAACTCAAGACACGGAGGCCGCCACATGCTACAGCTAAAGGCACTGAGGAAAGAGGATTCCAGAGGCAGAACGTCGGGAGGACGAGGGATGCGTCTCAGGTGAGGGAGGGTTCTGCAGGGCACTCATGGCAATGTGCCTCTCACTGCAATACTACTGTTTCTTTTTATAATATTTTTTCTTAAACAGTCGATACCACCCTGCATCCCCAGGGGACAACCGGAAAGAGTTGTGGGGCCGGCCAAGCGGGCACAGACACAGCACCATCTTGCAGGGTTTCCCGCAGCCAGCGGGTCACTCACCTCCTGCTCCGTGAAGAGGATGTCAGTGTAGCACAGCTGGAAGAACACAGCACTGTTACCGACCGAGACGGGCCTGCGGCCCCCACCCCAGCTCCAGGCTTCTGCCTCGGGAGGGGCACGGACGTTGGGCTTTGGGGGTGTAAGCAGGGGCAGGGCTGAGGAGCGGGGCTGGCCAGAAACGGGCAGCGTCAGGCATCCTGACTCCCAGGAACACACGGGGCCACGCGTCAGGCAGTCCACCTGGCAGGACTGAACACCTGGCGCACCAAGACTCAGCCTGTCGGCCTCATTCACAGGCGTTCAGACTGACCACGAGAGCGACAAGCCCCGACTGTGCGGTCTCTACAGGGCTGGCTACTAATACGGTGACAGGGAAGAGCACAGCAGGAGCGCGAGAGGCACCGGACGGAGCAGGGGCTGCCCGGTGGGCACAGAGCTCTCAAGCGCCCCTGGGTGCTACACGCCAGGCCCCCGAGAACGCCAGCTGAGTCTGCTCTGAACTACCGAGAGGGGCCGGCGGCAATGCTCGACTGCTGGCCTCGCGCTGGCTGAGTGGAAGGGGAGGAGGAGACACTCCCCTGCCTCCCAGGGGCTCACCCCACCCGCGCCGGCCCCACTTACATCCTGGTCGTAGCGCTTTCGGATTTCCGGGTGTGTCTGCTCTATCAAGCAGTCCACAAAACAGGTCTGGAAGGAAAGAGCTGGTCGGGACCCAGCAGCTGCACAGGCAAATCTACCGTGTCCTTCCCGCCTCCAGCGCACCACGTGACTCAGGGACGCGTGCAGCGCAGAGCGAGGAGGAGCGCGAGGCAGCGAGAGGGGGCACAGAGGCCCGGGAGTATTTTTAGATGAAGGACAGTCGCTTTCTGGACACTCATCCCTCAGGAAACGCCGGCCTGTGAGAATCGGCGTACGCCTCCACCTCCCCTTGTCTGTCCAGACGCAGAGGCAGACGCGGCATGGGCCGCGGGGGACCCGGGCCCCCAGGACAGCGGCCGGGACCGCAGGTCGCACACCATGACTCGGGCTCCAGGGGAGCAGGCTGGGCCCGCTGGGAGCCTCGGCTCACCTTGCCATGGTGGAGATGCCCGCAGAGGGTCACGTTTCGGATGAGCTCTGAGTTGTCCATCAGGTCAGCCAGGAAGCTGCAAGGAGGCAAGAGAAGGAAAGGGCACTTTGCAGGAATTTTCAAGTGAGGACTGCAAAGGTGGGTGGTGCTTTCTGCCCGCCCGGAGAGGCTGCAGAGGAAGAAGGGCGCTTGTGGGGGCTGGCGTCGGGAGGAACAGAGCGCCAGGCCACACGACGGCGACCAGGCGTGTCTCGGGGCTCCGGCAGCAAACTGTCGGTTAGCTGGTGTGCGGTCTCCAGAGGCGAGGCTTCGCTGTGCAGTCCAGGCTGGCCTGGACCTCACTGCATCCTCGGCAGCCTTGATTCACAGCGATCCTCCCGTCTCAGCTCCTGATGGGAGGGTTTATAAACAAGGAGCAAAGGACAGACAGACAGCAGCATGTAGGGAAACAGAACTTTCTCAAGAAAGGGACCAAGGGACCTGGGGGAGGCACTGCCAGCCCTACAGCAGGACGGTGGGCAGCACTGCAGAGGCACCGAACGGGAGTGTGCCAGCCACGTGGCAGGCATCACCCTCAGCACGGGCTTTTCTAGGCCACATTAAACCCTGTTCAGTGCAGAGGGGTCCCCCATGGGTGTCCTCTCCAGCCTCTGCCTCCACCTCTGCCACACCATGCAATAATGGAATTTAAAACAAAAACAAAAACCAAATACTGGAACACAGATTTGTGAGAACCGTGCCTTTAAAATGCTTTAGGCTAGCTGGCTAGGGCAGAGTAGATCTACAATCCTAGCAATTTGGGAGATTGAGGCAAGTGCTGTTCAACTTCAAGGCCAGCCCTGAGAACTTTCAAGACTCTGTCTCAAAATAAAACACAAAAAGAGGCCAGGGATTGGGCTCCATGGTTCCCGCGTCTGCCTTGCATGTGCAAGGTTCTGAGTTTGATCCTGGTAACCACACACCACCGGGCCAGTGTGCCGGGCATGGCAGCTCACGCCTGTCATCCCAGCACTCGGGAGGCAGAGGCAGGAGGACTGCTGACTTCAAGGCTTGTCTGGGCTACATGGTGAGCTCAGGGCCAGCCTGAACCTCAAAGCGAGACCCTGTCTCAAAAAAACAAAAACAAAATCAAAACATAAATACCTACATACATACCTACATACATTAAAAAAAGAGCTGGGAATCCCAGCACTCGGGAGGCAGAGACAGGAGGATTGCTGAGTTCGCGGCGGCTTGCCTGGGCACCATAGTGAGCTCAGGGCCAGCCTGAACTACACAGCGAGACCCTGTCTCAAAAAGCAGAAAAAAAAAAGAGCTGGGGACGTCGCTCAGCGTGAAGGCCCTGGGCTCGACCTCAGTGTGACAACAGTAACAACAGTAATAACCACAAGGAAGTTTTCCAGGAAGAAGCAACAGGCAGCTAAGAACTGGATGAAAGCAAGGGAAACGTGAAAGGCTCAGTGTGGAAGTCCAGCACACGCAGCGGAGGGGGGCTGGCGGGTCATGGGCGCTGCCGCCACAGGAGGCCCCTCCGCCCTCCGCGTCCACCTCCGCCTCCTCGAGCAGCACCCGACGCAGGGGCCGGGCGGGACTTACTCCATCTCGTACACCGTCACAGGCAACGTCTGCTCCATCAGCGTGAACTTCTTGGTCTTCACAGGCTTAATAATGGGCTCTAGAGGGAACAGAGCCACGCCGTGAGGCCAGCACGAAACCGAAACAGAGGCTGTGGCGCGTGGCAGCACGTTCCCGTGCCGGGCGCCCCGCAGGGCCCTGCGCTCGCGGGAGCTGGGGGGGAGGGGAAGGGAAGACGGGCTGCGCGGAGGCCCCGCGGCTCAGCGCCCCTCTCCTCCCCGGAGCGCCTGGGGATGCGGCGCGGCTGGGTGAGGAGCCCGGCAGCACACGAGGGGGCCGAACGGACACTCGCGGGCGAGGAAAACAGAGACCGGCAGCACGAGCCGCGCCTGCCCGCCACGCACCCGTCAGGGGCTGGGTGTCCTCCTCCTGCACGATGGTCTCCACCTCGGGCCCGTACACCTCCTCGGCCGTCGGGTAGTACTTCTTGTCCTCGTGCAGCACCACCTCCATGCCCGGGTGGTCCTCGTCGTGCTCGCCCACGTCGTCCTCGTCCTCGTCCTCATCCATCTGAGGGCACAGAGGGCGCAGGGAGTGGCGGCCACAGGCGAGCCCAGGTGGCGAGGGCTCACCGGCACGCGCTGCTCAGGAGCGGGCAAAGCCAGGGCCAGAGGCGGACACGGGAACGGCCCGTCTCGCGGCTCCCACTCAGGCTCCCGGGACTGCTTTGGAAAACTGAGGCGGGGACAGGTAACGGGCGCAGGGACGGAACCCCTGCCACGGCTACCACGGCTACCGGGGAAACAGTCACACAGCACCCAGGACCAGCCAGCGCTGCCGCGGGGCAAGAGGGCAGACAGAGGCCCATCGCGACGGGTGAGTGGTGGAGCGTCTACCCCGCGCCCCTGGGCCGACACCGAGGTGACAGACACGGGGCGCGGAGGACAGGCTGCAAAGGCGCCGCGGGGCTGTCAGCGCTCCCGGCCCGGACCGGATGCTCCAAAGCCCCTTCCTCGGGGCTCGGCCCGCAGCCGTGCGCAGCGCTGAACAAGGCCGCTCCCGCCTGCTGCGAAGGGCCGCTGCAGAGCCCTGCGCGCCGCCCACACCCCGCTCCCTCGTGCTCCTGGCACCTGCTGAGCACAGTCTGCCAGGCGCTGTGCTACGTGCCAGCAGCACACTGCAGCGGCAAAGGAGAGGTGCTCACGTGTGGCAGGAACCTGCAGGCGGAGGAGCAAGCCCGAGTCCTGGGCAGAGAGGTCCAGCGGGCAGCGCTGGACGCCCAGGCCAGGAGCCAGGCGCGACTCTCAGGACAGCGCAGAGGAGTCCCGGCCTGAGCTCGTGTGCGATCACAGGGCCTCCCGCACGGCTCTGGCCACCGGCCCCTCCCGGGCCCCGCAGCACCAAAGACGTGACGGAGGGCACAGCGGAGGTCTGGGGAGTCACAGGCCGGGCTGCTGCCGAAGCCCACCCAGGGCGGGGCGGGCACTCACCTATGAGTCGGGAGCCCAGGCCGGGGTCTTGCGCAGAGAACTTCCTTCTCTGACTCTGAAGCAGTCGCTGAGGGCTGCCGCTAAAGCTCACGCTGAGTGGTGGCCTCGGCTTTGATCCTCAAAGTGGAGAAAACTATCACTCTGGCCCTAGCCTGGGAGGAGCTAGCTCAGGAGAGGGCGGCAGGGATTCAGAGCAGCCACACCGGCCTCACACTCAGCACTCTCGGTGCAGCCCAAAGGAGGAGAAACCGGGGAGAGGATTCGGACGCGACAGGACCCGACAGCCCCCTGGAGACGTGCTCCACTGAGCACCAGGGACCTGGGGAGGGTTTCAGGAGGTGGAGGAGCCCCGGAGCAGGGAGCACGCGGGCTGAGGGCCCTGAGGGCGACGGTGAGGGCGGACCAGTTTCCAGGGCGGAGCATCCCCAGGTGGGAAGGAGGGTGTGGTGCGGGGTGCTGCTGAGGGCGGGGGGTGCTCAAGCTCTGTCACGTGCCCCCTGCAGGCGCAGGCCAGCTGCCTCCCGGAAAGGGCCAGGAGCCTCCAGTTTGTGCTGGGGCGGCCCCTGCCCACTGCTGCCCTTCCTGGAGGCTGCGGGACCCTGGTGCCTGGCACCCAGGCCGTGTCTTCAGACCATGTGCGTCAGAGCATCCCTGAGCGGCTCCTGCCAAACTCAGCCACCGCAGGGGCTCCAAGACACTCCGAGCCAGCTCTCCCCGCCCCACGCGGCTGAACGCATCACGAGGCAAACTGCGGGATTTGTGCTTCACGGAGGTACTGATGATTATAATACAGAAATTTTAAGCTTTTAGGTCTTCAAGGCTTGAAATTCTCACAGGCCCATATTTTGTTCCTATTTACCCAGAAATAGGCACATTTGCAGCTCCTCCCAACAGCTGATGCTTCATATACAGGTAGCTTTCAGAGAGTGTGGGCGTATCCCGTCAGCTCAGCATTCACAACGTGCACCTGTCACGTCCTCTCTGTTGGCCTTGAACTTACATCCTGCAGGCCTCACGGTCTGCAGTGTTATGCTACGTCGATACCTTGTTCCTACAAAAAGCTTCAAGCTCAAGCAGCTGTGTTATCTCTTCTGTAAAACTCCTTTTTGCTCACACCAACTTAAAATTACTCTATAAAACTCCCTTTTTTTTTTTTTTTTTTTTGAGACAGGGTCCGCTTTGTGGTTCAGGCTGGCCCTCAGCTCACTATATAGTGCAGGCAAACCTCGAACTCGGCAATCCTCCTGTCTCTGCCTCCCAAGTGCTGGGATGACAGGCCTGAGCCACCACGCCCGGCATAAAACTCCCTATTTTTTTGTTGTTGTTTTTTGAGACAGGGTCTCGCTTTGTAGTTCAGGCTGGCCCTCAGCTCACTACGGTGCCCAGGCAAGCCGCCACGAACTCAGCAATCCTCCGGTCTCTGCCTCCCTAAAACTCCCTATTTTTTATATTCGTGGGCTCAGGTCTTTAAAGAACGCTTAGCTCCACTGGGCCAGCAGTCAATAAAGCCTTGGCTTTTATTATTATTTATTATTTTATTTATAATTAAGAAGCTTTGGCTTCTTCTGCATGGCTTTTTGTCTTTCCTGGTCCAGATTTTCTACAACAGAACACGGGACCCTCTATGTTTTTCCTGCCTCAGCCCGGAGTACTAGATGAGACATGCACCACTGCACCCAGCCTAACGCAGGACTTTACACCGCGGCTGTTTTGTCAAGACAGGGTCTCGCTCACGCACAAGCTGTCCTTGAACTCTTACTAATCCTCCTGCCCTAGCCTCCTGGTACTTGATAACAGGCATGCACCACTGTGCCCAGCTATGTAGTAAATTCTGCTTCTACTCTTCTCTGCCTGACCATCAGGGCAAGGGCTCAAACTTAACAGTCTGAAGCAACACTAAACCAGCAGCCCCATCTCACACCCGAGGCTCACATCTCGCAGGCCTCCCTTCACTGACAAGGGACCCTGAGGGCTCCTCCTGCCACTCTGGGCATGGGAACTCTTCAAGCAGCGCGGAGGGCCATGTTTACAGACGCTCACTGCAGTGGCACCTGTGGCAGGGGACAGATGGGACAGGTGACCGGTGTCCATCAGGGCACAGCAAGGAGCTGAGCAGCACTCAGAGGCCAGGCTGGTGTGACACGTCATACAAGGGACCTCGGGCCATAGCCCAGGGGAGAGTAGGCAACTGAATGTGCAGACACTCGACTATTTACTTCAGCTTAAACTACAGGCACTCTTCAGTTTCCGGCTGTACAACAGGAGGCACACGTCCGAGTGACTGCCCATGACATGTGGGGGATGACACAAGAGCGACCAATCAGCAGCCAGGGCCACGGCACTACAAGAAGCACAGCGGACCTGCCTGTCCTGTACGGGCGAAAGCAAGCATTCCCACCCACCAGCCTGGTTTTCATCTGTTTTTTTTTGGACAACTTTATTAATCCAATTCAAATTCCACACGTGCACCCAATTTAAGGACAAGAAGACGCAGTGGTGTTAGTGTGTTTACAGAATTACTACCGTTGGTTTTCCGTCATTTTTACTACCCCAGAGGGAGCTTCACACTGAGCTCTCGGTATTCCCAGGTCCACCTCAACCCAGCCGGGGCCCTCAGCCCCAGGCCAGGGCCTGCGAGGAGCAGGTGCGCAGCAGGGGCACCCGTCTGTTCCAGCCCCGGACAACACTCCCGAGCTGGCCTCTGGCCAGGCCAGGTGGCACCAGGCTCTCCGGGGAGCACAGACCTGCTCTGACTGTGGCGTGCAGGGTGCAGGTCATCGAGAATCCGATGCCTGAGGACCGGCGCTGGCCGAAGCGGGGACACCAGCGCTGGGGCGGCTGCCACGCAGAGCACACAGCCCAGGTCTGACTGTACCAGCACCACCTCACCCGCCGGCAGACTCACGCCAGACCCTCCCAGGAGCGGCAAGTGACAAGCGGGCTGCCTGAGGTGGCCTCAGAACCTGACACTCCCTTTGCGCGCGTCCCACCCGTGTTCGTTTCCCACCTCATCGGCATGGCTCCTCCCCTTGCATGTGTCCCGGCAGTGTGGGAGGCCCACAGCTATCCCTGACCAAGGAGTCCAAACGAATACTGTGGGCCAGGGATTCAGCTCCGTGGTTCCAGCATCTGCCTCGCAAGCACTAGCACCTGAGTTTGATCCCTGGTAATTACACACCACAGGGCCGGGCCTGGTGGCTCACATCTGTCATTCCAGCACTTGGGAGGCAGAGGCAGGAGGATTCCTGAGTTCGAGGCTTGCCTGGGCTCCATAGTGAGCTCAGGGCCAGCCTGAACTACAAAGTGAGACCTTGTCTCAAAAAAAAAAAAAGAACAAAAAACAAAAAAATGAATGTCACCGGAGAGCCTCTCGAAGAAGGGGACAGACCTGAAGATGCTAATACTGCAACACAAAGACAGCAGCTTCAAGAGAAAACACCACGCTGCTAAAATCATGCTAAAATCACTGCTACAGATGGCTCACGCTCTCCAAACCCACTCTGTGTGACCCCGAATGACCATGCTGGTTTAAAGCCAAGAAGGAAGACCCAGAGAGTGCCACAAAAGCCCTGAAAAGCCTGTTTCCCCAACCAACAGCCTGTGTCACTGAAGCAGTGTGTTCTGCAGACAGCAACCAAAGGAGATTGCAGAGTGGACTGGACAGAGCCACGCCTGTAGGTGTCACTGCCCCGACCATCTGAGCTAGGCTGTCTACCTATAGGAAAGTAAGCTCAGGGCTCCAAAGCCTCTGCACTGCTGTGATCTGTGTAATCATTTCACTGGACATTATAATTTACAACAATAGAAATAAGTGCACAATAAATATAATTGGGCTGAATCATCCTGAACCCTCCCCCACCTGTGGAAAAATCTCCTCCACAAAGCCAGCCCCTGGTGCCCGAGTCTGGGGAGAGCTGCTCACTCTGTCTGCCGCTGCCTGTCCATTCCTCAGGCCCACGCTGAACGCCGTCTCCCTAAACACCTTTCGTGGCCATCCCGGCAGGACAACGCGTACCGACTGTCCTCACAGCCCGAGTTCACATGCCCTAAGCGGCAGCTGTCCCCTTGCTGTGTGCCGTGAATATTCTTGTATCTCTCCTGACCAGGAAGCAGAAAGCTCCCTGAGAGCAGAGGCTGTCTTGGACAGTTGAAAGTGCTCCATGAAGGATGAACAAATGAATGACTATGGAATTTGGCCTGGAACTCAGGTTTGTTGGGATCAATTTGAATGAAGATATTTTGCTGTCATACACAAGTTTTTTTTTTTTTTTTTTGCTTTTTTTTTGGAGACAGGGTCTTGCTTTGTAGTTCAGGCTGGCCCTGAGTTCACTATGGTGCCCAGGCAAGCTGCCGCGAACTCAGCAATCCTCCTGTCTCTGCCTCCCGAGTGCTGGGATTACAGGCATGAGCCACCACGCCCAGCATTATATGTGGTAACCGGGGATCGAACTCAGGTCCTTACGTTTGCGAGGCAGGCGCCGGAACCACTAAGCTAACCCTCCGGCCCATACACAAGTTTTATATGCCTCCCTTCGTCTTTTTACTGGAGTCACCAATAAAAAGGCAGAAAAGGACAGGACCAGGCACAGACAATTAGAATCCCTTGGAAGCTCTGGGGGAACCATTAACTAACACCTTTTTTTTTTTTTTTTTTTTTTTTTTGCTTTTTGGAGACAGGGTCTCGCTTTGTAGTTCAGGCTGGCCCTGAGCTCACTATGGTGCCCAGGCAAGCCGCCGCGAACTCAGCAATCCTCTAGTCTCTGCCTCCCGAGTGCTGGGATTACAGGCATGAGCCACCACGCCTGACATTGTGGTATGCGGTGTTGATGGCCGGTGGGCGTGTCTCCACGCCCAGCATTATATGTGGTTACCGGGGATCGAACTCAGGTCCTTGCGCTTGCGAGGCAGGCGCCGGAACCACTGAGCTAACCCTCCGGCCCCACTTTTTTTTTTTTTTTTTT
>PVIC010015770.1:0-34766 GCA_004025085.1 Thryonomys swinderianus
GAAAATTTTATTGAGAAAGAAAGCTTCTACCTGAGAGACGAAGGGGGAACCCCGGAAGGGTGGGTAACCCACCACTTTGCTTTTCAGAGGGCTTTTATGGAGCAAAGCCAGGAGGTGGGGCGGGTTTAAGGTGGGACAGAATGACAGGCAACCAGTAACATTGCAAGTACAGTCGTTTAGGTAATATTAGTACCATGAGGCATCTCAAAATGGACAAAACCATGATCAATAAGATTACAACAAGTATAGTTGCTTAGTCAGTACTGGCTATAGAAGAGGATCCAATGAGAAATCAAGTCACATAGCAATTGTATAGGGCCTTTAGTCGGGAGACTTCCAGGTGTGTCAAGGTCACAGGGCTTTCCGAGGGCCAGCCCTAAACTACCTACCACCTGTCTGACTAGCTTTCCTACCTGTACTGTTGTGATAATGCTGCCCTTCACGCAGGTCTCCTTGACTGTCCATTCTGCTCCTTCCTTGTGGGCTTTTCGAGGGCCAGCCCTGTCTGACTGCCTACAAGACGTCTACCTAGCTCACCTCTTATAGCGGCTGCAAGTCAGGCTGAGGAGGTGGGCAGGCCATGCGCTCTGCTGTTACCCGAGCCTGTGACCTGCCCCAAAGCCTGGCCTGGGCTCTCTTCCGCTTCCACGGAGAGCTGTGGCCACTGAAGGCCACCGAGGCCATGTGACTGGTAGGAACAGGTAGAGCTGGGGTTTGACCCAGTGCAGCCCCCCAGCCTCCTCCTGGCTTCCCCCACTGTGCGAGGCCGGTTGGGGAGGTGGAGGCACTGTCATTCCCTCAGGGCACAGAATTGTTCCAGGAAAGCCCGTCATATCATCTGCTTGGCCTTGTTTTGAGAGACTCTAGCTGGGGGGCCAGCGCGGCCTCCCCAGTGCTGGGCATCCCATCCTTTGTTTCCACATGGCAGTTCCTTCCCTGCTGAAGTCTCTGTTTGACCTTGACCCCACAAATTAAAAACTGCAGGGTGCACAATGGCCTGCGGAGTCCCCCTGGCCGGGAGGCAGCCTCTCCTCCCTGTACCGAGCTACGGGAGCCCAGCAGGAGAGCAGAGGAGATTACCATCCCGCCCTCCGGCCTGTCCCTTTCCAGGAGGGGAAAGGTTCTGTTCCCTAAAAGTGAAGAAGGAATTCTAGGAATGACAGAGGTGAAAAGTAGGAGAAGTTTTATTTTTTTGTTTGTGTGTTTTGTTATTTTTGAGACAGGGTCTCACTCTGTAGTTCAGGCTGGTCCTGAGCTCACTATGGAGGCCAGGCAAGCAGTAGGAGAAGTTTATTAAGAGGTAGCTTCTGCCCAAGAGAGACAGAGGCTGCTAAGAAGTGGGTTGCTCACCCCACCCTGCTTTTCAGGGGTCCTTCATGGGACAATGCCATGAGGTGAGGCGGGTTCAACATGGGACAAAATTATAGTCAACTAGTAAGAACACAAGCGCAGTCTTTAGGGCCGGAGACTTCAGCTCAGTGGTTCTGGTGCCTGCCCAGCAAGTGCAAAGTCCCGATTCAATCCCAGGTACTTTTTTTTTTTTTTGAGACAGGGTCTTGCTTTGTAGCTCAGGCTGGCCCTGAGCTCACTATGTAGCCCAGGCAAGCCTGGAACTCAGCAATCCTCCTGCCTCTGCCTCCCGAGTGCTGGGATGACAGGCATGAGCCACCATGCCTGCAGGTAGTACCTCTTTTCATTCCTTTTCTGAATCTTTCCCATCTTTGTCATGGCAACTGTCAACTGCCGTGGCACTGGGGTGTGTCTTTGGCGTGATGAGAGTGTAAGGAATTTAGAGGTTGTCCAGGGTCATTCTTGCAGTGATCTTAGATCCAACAAGTTTTCTCTAGCCCACGTGAAGAGAGATCTCTGGCCTACAGACACCTTGTAGTCAAAGGTGAACAAGATTAGGGCAGGGTAGAAATTTAGCTGGGTCAGGCAGGCAGAACAAAAATAGGAGGAGGGTCTGGAGGGTTAGCTCAGTGGTTCCGGTGCCTGCCTCACAAGTGCAAGGTCCTGAGTTCGATCCCCAGTAACTACATACAGTGCTGGCATGGTGACTCACGCCCACCAGTCATCAGTACCACATACCACAGTGCTGGGCGTGGTGGTTCACGCCTGTCATCCCAGCGCTCGGGAGGCAGAGACAGGAGGATTGCTGAGTTCGAGGCTTGCCTGGGCTCCATAGTGAGCTCAGGGCCAGCCTGAACTACAAAGAGAGACTCTGTCTCAAAAAAAAAAAGAAGAAAATAGACCCTGGTAAGGACAGGTGATTCTCTTTTCCAGAAACAATTTCCAAATCCCCAGGATTTAAATGACTTTCAGTAACACAAATTTAAAATAACTATGTTTAATGTTCATAATGTGCCTAAAGAAATACATCCTCGGGCCGGAGGATTAGCTCAGTGGTTCGGGCGCCTGCCTCGCAAGCGCAAGGTCCTGAGTTCGATCCCTGGTAACCACATACAATGCTGGGTGTGGTGACTCACGCCCACCAGCAATCAATACCACATACCACAGTGCTGGGCGTGGTGGCTCACGCCTGTAATCCCAGCACTCAGGAGGCAGACAGGAGGATAGCTGAGTTCGCAGCGGCTTGCCTGGGCACCATAGTGAGCTCAGGGCCAGCCTGAACTACAAAGCGAGACCCTGTCTCAAAAAGCAAAAAAAAAAAAAGAAAAGAAATACATCCTCAAAAATGTCCCGTGGAGGGCCAGAGATTTAGCTCAGTGGTTCTGGTGCCTGCCTCGCAAGCGCAAGGCCCTGAGTTCGATCCCTGGTAACCACATACAATGCTGGGTGTGGTGACTCACGCCCACCAGCAATCAGTACCACATACCACAGTGCTGGGCGTGGTGGCTCATGCCTGTCATCCCAGCACTCAGGAGGCAGAGACAGGAGGATTGCTGAGTTCCAGGTTTGCCTGGGCTACATAGTGAGCTCAGAGCTAGCCTGAACTACAAAGCGAAACCCTGTCTCAAAAAAAAAAAAAAAAAAGTCCCTTGGACACCTGGGACACTCTGGATGTCATCACCTAGCAGTTTCCGTAACAATGGAAATGAAAACTGAGGTAGTTGGCATGAATTTTACAGGCAAAAGCTTTCAATGGAAAGTAAGCGAAAACAAAAGGGGACATAGCTGTGACAAAGACTGAGCCAGAGCCTTAACAAGGAAAGTAAGTGAAAACAGGGAAGAGCTCACTGCTCTGCGGTCTTGTGGGGCTGCTTAGAGCTGGGAAAGGAAGAAGCACTGTGTCCACCACAGGATGGTTTCCGCTTGGAGGAATCTCGGTGGGCTGCGATGAGGGCTACTTTTAGAGTTTTCGTGGTAACAGCCTGCTGTGCCTTGGGTTCCCTAGCCCAGAGGGGAGTAACTGGAAACTTCTGGGCATAGGTGAATGTCCCTTTAAATCCCTACCTTGGTGTCTTTAGTCCCGAAAGGGGTTTAGATAAGTCCTGTAAAGTCTGGGCTAGCCAACTTTGCTTTGTCAGCTTTTAAAAGACGAGCACGCCTGAGTGGCGAAAGGCCTTGACCCAAAGTTGCGGGGTAACCAAGAAACCAAAATGAAGGGCTGCTTTGTTCTGCATCTGTTTGGCCCAAATGAAGTCACTGTTTTTTTTTGTTTTACCACAAACTGCTTTAAGCCCCTGCCTGCTTCAAAAGAAAACAAACCTGGCTTTTAATGAGGGTCAGAGCTCAAGAGCGAGTCGGTCCTCTGTCTCCCAGGTGCCGTCGGGTCGTGGGGACTGGCCGTGGGGGAGATGGCCGCAGGGAATGAGGGAGTGCGGGTGAGGCCGACTCTCAGGCGCAGGTCCGACCAGCACCGCCTGACCCCTCCCCAAAGGGGTCTGCGGAGCGATGCGGTGGCGCAGGCCTGTGATCCCAGCACCAGGCAGGCTGTCGGAGGATCGAACCGAGCTCCAGCCCTGGCCCGGGCTACAAAAGTGAGGTACAGCCTCACACTCCTCAGCCCCAAATAAAGGAGATTGGCAGCTCCTGGGGCCACGGCGGGGGCCTCCACGCCTCTTTAGGATCAGGCCGGGGCCGCTGCAAACGCGTTTTTCCAGCCCGCAAGGTCCTCCGCCGCGCAGGCGGACTGGCTCTCACTGACGTCCAGGGCGTCGCGTCCGAGTCTGCATCACGCAGGCGCAGTGAGCACAGGCCGCCGGGTGACAAGGCGGAGTGGAGCGGGCAGCGGCTGCGCACTCGCTGACCACGCCCTCCGCGCCCGCCCACTTCCGGCGCCGGGACTGTCCGGGCGCGGGGCCGAGCGGCTGGCGTCGCTGTTGGGGTACGTCTGAGAACTGGCCTGCGACTACCATGGCGCCCGAGGCGACCCGCGGGCTCCCGCGCTGGGTGCTGCCCCTCGGCGGCGTCGCGCTGCTCCTGCTGCTGGCCCCGGCGGCCGCGCCGGAGCCGACCGGAACGGGTGAGGCTGGGGCGCGGAGCTGGCGGGCGGGCGCCCCTGACGACGGCGCTGGGCTGAGGCGGGCCCGGCGCCCACGGCGGTTCGGCTTCTGCCGGATCCCGCCTGTGGGGCTGTCGAGGGCCAGTGTTGGCGACGGGCTCGGAGGGGAGGGTCCCGCAGCCTGGCGCCGGGCTCTGGGCCGGGGCGGGGACGCGCCTCTGCCTCTGCAGGAGACTCCGCCGGCCCGAGCCCAGGCTGGCGGGTGCGAGTGGCCCGGCTCAGGCCTCCTTCGGCGGGCGCAGTGCAGACGATCGCCCCGTCGGCGACGGAGCCTCGGGCCGGCTGCAGGAGCCCGTTGGTCTCAGCTCCTGTCAGCCCAGGCTTCAAGCCCTCTCCTCTGCCCAGGCAAAGCGCGTTTCCTCTGTGAGTTTTTGGGTTCGAGCCCGGTATCGTTTAGGTTTCTGACGCAACCTAGTGCGTGTGACAGCAGCGTGACTGCGATTGTGCGGGGCATTCGGAGCTGCAGTTGCGTTTTAATCACCTAGGCGCTGGTGAGCCCTTGTGACCGGGCAGGACGGGCTTCTGAGGGTCAGTCCTCCTGCGCCAGACCTTTATCGGTGGCTCGGGGCGTGTTTGGCTGCGTTGACCGAGCGGGTGACTGAGTTGAGCAGCCAGGGTGGAGGCGGGTGGGCGCGGCTGCAGCCGTGAGTCCGGGACCTCACCAGGAAATGCTGGTGCTGTGTGTCAGCTCTCCTTCCCTGTGGCGGCTGCACTCCCGGAGTCTGTCCGTTTCTCACTGGGACGCCTTGCACGCAGCCTTAGTGCTGCACCTGCGTAGCTGTATACTGCCCAGCTGCCCTGGGCTGGCTGTGGCCCAGCGCCAGGAGAGGGCACTGCTTGCAGCGGTGAGGCCCCTCTGGCTATTGATTCTGTGCACAGATTGAGTTTTTCACTGCTTGTCATTCCAAAGGAACGTTGCGGCTGGTGTCTGGACAGTTAGTCTTTACACATACGCTGTGTGGATATAAAGAGTGCATCATACCAACCCAAAGCCCACACTTTTATAATTTTTTTGAAGCAGAGTCTCTGTAGTCCAGGCTGGCTTCAGACTTGCTGCCATCCTCCTGCCTTAGCCTCCCCAGTGCCAGAATTACAAGGATGCACCATCATGCCAGCAAAGCCCACACTTAAAAAGCATTATTTGGCGGGAGGAAAACGTTAGGAACTCAATGTATTGAAGATCTTCAGGGCAAAAATGAAGTTAAAGAAACTTCAGTGGACTTCTGGAGTTCCTGTTAATGTGTATGGAGTCAGATTCCAAGAGCTTCAACTAGAGATCCCTAAAAAGACCTCATCCGAGGTCCTGCGCGAGAGTCCTCAGGGGCACCGCCGAGGCCTGAGCGGCTCCGGGGCGGGCGGGCTGGAGCTGCAGTCCCGCTCCCAGCCGAGCAGCGATTGATCGTGTCTCGGTGACCCGCGCGGAAGCCGCAGCGAGCTCGTGGCCTCGCACGTCCCCTCCTTGCTCTCTGCTGCTCTAGTGGTGTCGGTGAGTCTTGCTCCTCGGCAGCTCTGTCACATGCAGGGTGGACACCCAGCCCTGAAACTGCTGCCCTATTTTTGAGAACTCTCCACACAAGGTAGTGTGACCCACCTGAAAATTCAGGAAAGCACTGAAAGGTAGTGTAGTGGTTAGTGTAACGGTTCAGTAGGTCCTGACAGAAGAACTTTTTTGTGGAGGGGAATGGGAGTCATGTAATTTCCAAAGTGAATGAGCCTAAAAATTACAAATTAGGGCACAGAGTCTAAGCTACAGCATCACAGTCAGGATGCCAGAGTGTTGACATTCGGTGCTGCCCTTTAGAGGGGGAGTTTTTCCTATCTCTAGCTCGTGGCTTTCTCTGTCCCGTGATGTGGAGCTGTAGAGAATGGTCAGTGTATTTCCTTCTCTGTCTACAAGGCAGCTTGGAGTCTTCCGTGAGTGAATGAAATTGTCCTACTTCTTGCTTTGCTTAGAACCCCTGCTGCCCAGTGCTGAAGGCCCGCCCTGTTCCTGGCCCTGAGGAGGAAGAAGGCTGGGCAGTGCTGCCTCTTCTTCCCAGTCTCGCTGACTCACACTGGCCAGTAGTCCAGAGGTCAGGCGTGCACACAGCCCAAGGCCTGTCTCTTGGAGCTCACACAGCAACAGTTATCAAAATGAAGATGGGGGAAGGGGCCCCTGGGTAAGGCTAGTATGTCAGACTCTGAGAAAGGGCACCACCCTTCCTCGGACATGACTTGGGACGACGGCCTGGCCAGAGTGTCCCTGGCCCTCTGGCCCCTCAGAGTGTGATGAGAGGTCTCTCCAGGCCTGGGGAGGTTCAGGGTGAGGTTAGTGAAGAATCCTTGTTGATCTCAGCTGGCTGCACTTTGACTTATACTCCCTCTTTAGCTACTTCTTCCTTTTTGTTTTTTTGAACTTAGAATAAATAGCATGTGTGTTATTTTAAAAATGTATTAATTGCAAAATGACAAATAGTAATTTCATTACTTGTTCTTTTCTGAGGTGACCTTTTACCCTTTAAATTCTTTGTAGGTTTTTTTTTTTTTTTTTTTTAGTTTTTTGAGACAGGGTCTTGCTTTGTAGTTTAGGCTGGCCTGTAGCCCAGATGAGCCTTGAACTCACCAATCCTCTTGCCTCTGCCTCCTGATTGTTCTTTTTTTTTTTTTTTTTTTTTTGTGGTACTGGGGATCAAACTCAGGCCTTTGTGCTTCCAAGGTAGGTGCGGTACCACTTGAGCTAAATCCCCATCCCCTCCCGATTGTTCTTTAGTTTTTTGAGACAGGGTCTCACTTTATAGTTCGAACTCAACAATAGTCCTCCTGCCTCTGCCTCCCGAGAACTGGGATTACAGATGTGGGCCACCACATCTGACTTTGTTTTTTGTTTTTTTGTTTTGTTTTTAACAGGTTTCTTCTTATAGTTCAGGCTGGCCCTGAACTCACTGTGTAGCTCAGATGTGGCCATCCACCTGCCTTTGCCTCTTGACTGCTGAGATTTCAGGACTTGGTGCCTTTCCATGCGATCAAGGGTTTGTGGCATCCTGCACCATGTCCCTCCTGGCCTGCCTTAACTGCCTGACCCTCTGATGTCTTTGCTTTTCCTGCAGGCTGTACTCAGAAGACAAACACTTCATGTGAAGAATGCCTGAAGAACGTCTCTGTAAGTGAAAGGTCTGAGCGCTCTCCCAAGGCCAGGGAGCAGTCCTGTGTGAGAAGGTTTCTCTGTTGAGATTCAGTGGGTATTTTCATGATGGTTGCTACATATGACGGAGCTTCTCTTGGGCATATTAAACACTCTAATGAAACTGCAGGTACCCAAAGCACAGTCCTTGCTGGTGATCTCACCGTGTGGCAGGTGCTCAGGAGCAGGAAATGTGCAGGCTGGCCCTTCCTGTTGCTGGTTGGGAAGCCGCGGGTGTGCTGGCGTGTGGTGATCAGCTCGGAAACAGACAGGCGCTGGTCACAGACTCCAGAGGTCTGTCAGGCTGTGACTCCCTCTTACAGCACTGCTGTGCCCCATCAAGAGATGGAAAGAAGAGGAAGAACCTTGTTTTCCCTGTGCTGTCAGAGCTTGGGGCCAGCTTTTGTGTGCTCTTAACAGAGAACAGGCACCTGCCACAGACCAGTGAGAGACCTTGAGACCATTTGGCCCCTGGGAAGCCACAGCCACAGGGTTAGGTCCCCATTTTCCTTAAATCCCTGTGTGCTCTTGAGCACAAAGGTTGCCATTCTGAAGCAAGTTCCCTAAGGCTCCACTTACTGGCGGTATCCCGGGATCCGAATGAACTAGGCCACTAGTCCTTGGGGAGAAATCAGAAGTAGCACTCCAGCAGGCTGGGGTGGGCTGGAGGTCAGGCACACGCCCTGGGTCTCCCTGAGCTCTTCCCTGTCAACCAAGCTGGGTGTGCTGGCTCTTGCCTGTAATCCCTGTGCTGAGGCTGAGGCAGAAGAATCAGGTTTGAGGCCAGTGTGGGCAACCTAGCAACTTGGTGAGACCCCGTTCTAGAATTTCAGAAACGTGGGGTAAAGAGTGGGGATGTAGCTCAGTCGAGTGAAGGCTCAGTGCTTGCGTGTGGGAACATACTGCCTGCTGGGCGAGCACCACACAGGAGGTGGACATCTGTGGCTTGACCTGTTGGAGATGGAGGACAGAGCCAGCAGTGCACAAGGCAGCCCCTGGCGGAACATGCAGCATTGAACTTCTGCCAACATGAGGCTCTGGAGCAGGCGCTGCACAGTAGCCTCGGGGAAGAAAGCCCAAGGTGTGCTTTAATGTTTGTGTAACAGGCTGGAGACTCCATTCCACAAGCTCCACTTCTGGTAGTGACCCAGTGACCTGTTGCAGTCAAGGCTCTGGTGACCAGCGGAGTCTCCATGTGATCGGGAAGTTCGTTGCTGGGGAGACTGTAGCTCTCGGCCTCCTCCCGCGTGTCACCTGCTGTGGCGCTCTGCGTGTGTGCCGGGCCGCGGCACTTCCAGCCTCACCCTAGCCCTGGGGGCTCTGAGTTAGTCCTTCAAGCTGCTGTGACTTAGTGCCAGTGTAAAGGTGGAGGACAGGAGGCCGGGGCTCAGTCCACTTAGCCAACACTTCCATGTGTACATGTGGGCCAGGCTGTGGCCTACATCTCGGTGCCTGCCCCTGTGGGGCGTGATGGACGTGGGGTGTGTCCTGCCTCGGTGGGGGGGTGAATCGGCTAGCACGTGGAGTCCTTCTGTCAGGGCAGGCTTGGGGTGGGGACATGCAGGTCCGGAAGAGGCTCCGAGGAGGTCCAGGCAGTGCTCGGCACCAGCAGGGAGGCCCACGGGGCGGGGCTGGTCACAGGAGCCATCTGAGTTACAAGGGCTGAGGGCAGCTTCCCACTGTGTTGCCCAGGACCAGGGGCAACACGGTGATCAGGACTGGCTGGGAGGCCAAGGCTGTGTGTCTGTCTTCCAGGGTAGGGCTTCTGAGTCGCAGGCGGGGGAGGCCACGCACGGTGGCTGGGCTGATTCCCAGGCTGACACGATCCGGCGTTGGTTTCTTTCAGTGTCTATGGTGCAACACCAACAAGGCATGCTTGGACTACCCAGTTCGAAAGGTCTTGCCACCTGCTTCTCTCTGCGAGCTGAGTTCTGCACGCTGGGGCATTTGCTGGGGTAAGTCATCGTTTTCAATTACTTTCTGCAAAGTCAGTGCTCTTGAAAATTCTGGTGAGTGCTAGCATGCTTTGCTAGGAAACATACTTGTATAGCTGAGCCATGCCCACCCAGGAGAAAGTCAGAGGCCAGGTCCCTGGGCGCCTGCAGGACTCCTTTAAGCTGCAGGCCTTGGGTGCAGTGCAGGGGAAAGGCAGGTCTTCTGCTACCCCTGCATTATGTTTGTTTCTAGGACCTTGCATTTGCCAGCCAGGCACAGTGCTTTGGGGCCCAGATTCGGTATTTTTTTTAGAGTACTTTGATCATTTGTGTGTTTACGTCTTGTTTGCAAACTTTACTCATCTGTCATCTTCTTTTTTCGTTTTCTTTTTTTTGTGACAGGGTCTCTCTCCCTTTGTAGTTCAGGCTGGCCTTGGCTTACTGTGTAGCCCAGGCAAGCCTTGAACTCATAGCAGTCCTCCTGCCTCTGCCTCCTGAGTGCTGGGATGACAGGCGTGAGCCACCACCCCTGGCACTGAGGAATGTAGTAGTGGTTGCTGGTGGGTGCGAGTCACCATGCCCAGTATTGGATGTGGTTACCGGGGATTAAACTGAGGACCTTGCACTTGCGAGGCAGACACCAGAGCCACTGAGCTACATCCCTGGCCCACTCACTGTCTTCTAAGTCAGGGATGGTGAACCTTCTAGAGACCAAGTGCCGCAATTGCAACCCAGATCCCATTTATTGCAAAATACCAGCACTGCAATTAAACCTGAATATCTGATGCACATCTGCTGGGTGACAGGGCTCTGCATGGCCACTTGGACACACGTTGTAGGTTTGCCACCACTGTTCTCATTCCTAGCTCGGCGTCCTACCCCTTCCCTCTGAAACAGTTGTTCGGAAGTTGCCGTGGGGTTGTGAGAGTGTGCCTGTGTGTGCGCGCGTGCCCGAAACAGTGCCTGCCACCCCGGCAGCCCTTCCTGCCACCACCTCGTCCCAGCTGCCGCCTTCCCCGTCTTGCTTGCCCTCTGTGGCTTCAGATGGCACATCTCTTCAGTGCAGTGCCCCCTCTCTGTCTGCCTGTGCCTTGACCGCACTGCAGACTGACACCACACACGTGTGGGCAGAGGTGCTCACTGGGTTCTCGTGTGCGGCAGCTAAGGAGGAGCGTGCTGTCCGTGTGCAGCTCAGGCACTCAGCGGTGCCTGGTCCTGAGCCTCATTTGGAGGCCACGGGCAGCATTTTGCCATGTCTGCTGCCTCACTCACACGTTCTGTCAGCCTGACTGGGCCCCTGCGGGCTGGAAGAGTGGCTGTGCCCATTCTACCCCCAGGCATGTAGGGCTTCTGGCTGGCACACATCTCTGCCTGCACCTGAGGTGATCTGCTGTGTATGTGGCACTGTGTCACTGATTGCATTTCTTGGAGGACTGGGAATGTTGAGCAGCTTTTCAGGTGGTTTCTTCTTATTCTCTCGGGAGATGAGATTCCTGTGTCAGGTCAGTGGAGGTGAACACATGACATCCAGCCCTGACAGATGAGGCGGATGGCATGAGCAGTCACTGTGTGCCATACGGGTGCCCACATCCCAGAGGGGCGTGCGTCTTCTGGGGCTGCCTGGGTGCTGCAGTGTGCCTGGTCCCAGGTTGGGGTCATGGGGCAGGGGCCCCATTTTAGGGGCAGGTAGTTCAGGCTGGCCTTGAGCTCACTGTATGGCCCAGACAAGCCTTGAACTCAGCAATCCTCCTGCCTCTGCCTCCCAAGTACTGGGATTACAGGCGTGAGCCACCACGCCCACCACTGTGGAGTATGCTACTGATTGCTGGTGGGCGCGAGTCACCATGCACAGCATTGTATGTGGTTACTGGGACCGAACCAGGGACCTTGTGCTTGCTAGGTAGGTGCCAGAACCACTGAGCTAAATCTCTGGGCCCCCTGCCATTGATTTTTTTTTTTTTAGAGTTTTCTAGTGGGAAAGTCCTATTATCTGCAGTGTAGGTCTCCTTTTTAATTGTGTACTTTACTGCTACTTTTTGTAACTATGCACACAGACTAGGTCATAGGAGAACAGGGCACATAATTAAAAAGCTCAAGGGCAGTGGAACAGACCTAATGTTGACAGCTGTGCCTAATAAGAGAGAAAAAGTAAAGCAAAAATTACAATGTTTAATAAGCAAGGAGTCTTTTACATGAGTAGTCACAGCAGCCGTCCGCAGGGCTGCCAGGCAGGGGACTCTGCAAAGCACTGTTCTCTTCCACCAAGAATGGCTGCTCAGAGTTGACTGGCTGGGCAAAGGCCCAGCTGGTGTCTCCTGCAGCCCAGCTCAAGCTGGAGCTGCACAGTGTGTTCTGCCCTGTCCTCGGGATGTGTGAGACTGGAGCGGTGTGGGGGTTCCTGTGTGACACGGCGCTCGCTGCACCAGCGTCAGCCATCTTGAGACCCAGGTGGCCAGGCTGCTCGGGGCCTTCCTCTTGGTCTGGTTGACGACTCTGGCTTCTCTGGGGAGTGGTGGCGGTGTTCTTCACTTCTCTTCAACTAGTGAATAGGGACGCGGCAGGCAGTGCTGCAGCCTCCGTTTCTGAGTCCCGCTGAGAGTTTGTTGTGGCTCAGCAGTGTGGAGGGCCTGGGCTTCCTGGTTTCTGTTAACCTTTCTCAAGCTGGAGACCTCTTTTCCACCCCAAGTAGGAAAGCTTTTGTGAACCTTGGTTGTGGTTGTCCAGGAATAAAGTCACGGCCAGGCAGGCACCTGAGGGGTGTGAGCCTGATAGCCACAGCCTGCTGGGCAGAATGGGGCACCAGGCTTGAGGTGACCCCTAGATGAGGTGCTGCTGCTCTTGGTGGTCATGTGAGGAGGTGGTTCTGACTCAGCCTCCCTGGCTTTGCAGTGAACTTCGAGGCTCTGATCATCACCATGTCTGTGCTGGGTGGCTCCATCATCCTGGGCATCACTGTGGCCTGCTGCTGCTGCTGCAGAAGGAAGAGAAGCCGGAAGCTGGATAAGAGTGATGAGCGGGCCATGAGGGAGCAGGAGGAGAGGAGGGTCCGGCAGGAGGAGAGGTAAGGCTGGCGACCTCTTGGGTCCCCTGAGGGATTTGGATCTCAAGGGTCTGAACACTGAGTCCCAAATGAAAGTCCTCAGTGTCACAGTCAAGAGTCCCCAGGATTTCCCCAGCCAAGGGAAGCCTTGCAGCTGTGGGCTGCCTGGTCTGCTTCTTCCCAGGGTTAGAGGACAGCAGACCTCCTCTTTGGCAGATGTCTGGGTTTTTAATGTCTGGTGCTGTGCCTGCAGGACTAGCCGGGGAGGCTCACCTTATTGGGCATCGAGCTGATTTATTAGGAAGGGAGAATTATAGGGAACAAGAATGGGGATGTACCAGAGACCCCTGCAGTATTCCTACAGTCTCCTATGAGGCACTACAACACAAGCTGAAACAAGACTTAGAGAAACGTGGGTTTTGGACTGATCTAAGCTATCCTGGGCAGCAAAGACAAGGAGCACCAAGGGCACCCAGTATTTTATTGATTATCAGCATGGGGAAAGGATATCCAGAAGCATCTACCTGGAAGCATCTGGCAATGGCTGATATATGGACAAGGATAGCTGGTATGTGACAGGGTTGAAAAGGCACTGCTTGTCTTGCTTGGACAGATGAAAGGGTGCTGCAACCCATCACGTCACTGAGAAGTCGTAATGCCGAGGAAGGGATTTGGCTGGAGCCAGGTTGACCTGGGCTAGAAGTAAACTCAGCCGAGCCTGCTGCCTCATGGACAGGGACTTAAGTCTCAGAAGCAGCCGTTAGCAAAGGAGCAATACCTTCCCAACTCTGCTGTCTGACGGGCCCATTTGAGTCACATAAAGTTTCGGTCAGACTCCCAAGATAAAAATCGCCAAACTATGGAAAAACAAGAGGCATGTGGCTCTTAGGTACCTATCCTGCTAGTACTGGGCAGGGATGTATCCTACAGAGAATGGTGTGCTTGAACACCCCGAAGACTGGCTCCCCTTCATCCTGCCACTGCAGTAGGGGTGTGATCTGATGGTTATGCTTGTGCCCACCTTGGAAATGCACCTCAGCTACAGAAAGGGAAAGGTCATTTCTGTGTTGACATTGCACTATTACGGTGGTTTGATGCTGGGTTTTTGTTTGTTTGTTTGTTTTGTTGAGAGAGAGAGGGTCTTGCTTTGTAGTTCAGGCTGGCCCTGAGCTCACTATGTAGCCCAGGCAAGCCTGGAACTCATGATGCTGATATTTTTTAAAAACATGTTTTTTTTTCTTTTTTGTAGACGAGCAGAGATGAAGTCAAGACATGATGAAATCAGAAGAAAATACGGTAAGAGTCGCTGTCTCCTTTCTGCTGGTTGGGAACCAGACTGAGCCACTTCCTCCTCTGCCAGGAGTCGCATGCACATCAGCAGCGTGGCCCCTGCAGTGCCCTTGGTGGGCCATCCTCCCTCAGGGTGCACGGGCGGTCCCCTCTCTACCAGGCCTCTCCTCAGGTACCGCCCACCCGCAGAACTCAGAGCCTGCGGCAGGCCAGTGTAGCTCTTTGTAGTCCCATTTGCCTGAAGCAGGTGTACCGGACTGCAGCCCTTCACCCTGGGTGCGGCGCGCGACCCTTCTGTCGGACTGTCACCCCTTCCTGGGCCTGCTGGTGCTTTGTCTGGCTTGGTTTCGGGGGACCATGACCTGTGACTTGGAGACATGCTGAATGCATGTGCCAAGTGTAAACTTGTTGTTTGTCTGCACTTGTAAGTGGTGTGATCCTCACTGGTATTACCTTGCAGCGTCTGCACCTGTGTGTCATGGTTCAGAGCTGGTGTAAAGCCTGTGGTGGCCACTTGTCTCCTGAGTATGGTGGGCACTCACCCTTGCCTGCCTGGACTGCAGTTCGTGGCCAGGTGCCCGTGCTGTCTGTCCTGAATCACCATGTGAAAGGCAGGTGCTTAGGGAAAGCTCTTTCCTAACAGAGGCGCATTTTTTGATGTTCTTATTGGAACGAGGGAAATGAAGCTTTAGTGGTTCTTTAGTGTCCTGCCCACTGGGGACATACCCTGCCACGCATGAAGGGGTGCGGAAAGGCCTGCAAGCCCCACTGCACCACGGCTCCCTGGTGTGCGCTGTTGCCCCTGACTGTGGGGCCTTGGTACTGCCTCTGTTGGGCTGCAGAGGTGCCAGTGCTGCTGCAGGGGTGCAAGGCCTCTCTGGGGGTGCTCCCTGGCCTGGTCAGACGCTTGGAGTCACACTGTGCTTCAGGCACCAAAGCTGTCACCCTGTAGCGCGGCTATGTGCCCTTGCTGACCCAGGCATTGGCTGCTGGTCACGCTGCAAGGTGAGATGCCTGCTCCTGCCTGGCCTCTCCCCTGACCCCCACCTCTCCTGGCCAGCCTGCTTTCTCTCCCTGCAGACCTGGCTGAGGGAGGGGGTGGGGAGCTGAGCACTTGGTGACAGCGGGAAATAGGGAAATAGTGTGGGCGTTGCTCCGGTTGAGTGTCGGATCTGTCCCACTCACCACATGCTGCTGGAGTCTTCTTGCTGTAGCATAGTTTGAAAGATGTCTCAACAACTACAGGGACATTTAGAGCACAGTGGTGTTTGGCTTTGTATAGTTAAAATCTAATGCTGTGGAAAGAAAGTTGCTTAATTTCTGTTTACAACCACCTGAAAGTATGTCTTTGTTTCTTGGGATCTGTTGGAATGTTGTTTCTTGGAAATTTCACTCCAGTTTGTTTTGTTTCTTTAATGGCACTGGGGACCAAGCTCAGGGTCTCTGCACTGAGCTACGTCCCTAACCCTTTTTTTTTTGAGAGAGGGTCTCACTTTGTAGTTCAGGCTAGCCCTGAGCTCACTGTGTAGCCCAGGCCAGCCTCAGACTAACAGCAATCTTTCTGCGTCTGCCTCCAGAGTGCTGGGATGACAGGTGTGAGCCATCGTGCCTGGCACTGTGTTGTGTGGATTGCTGGTGGACATGAGTCACCACGCCCGGTATTGGTGGACCTGGCACTTGCAAGGCGATGCCCAAACCACTGAGCTAAATCCCAGGCTCCCCACCCTGACCCTTTTTTTTTTTTTTTGAGACAGGGTCTCAATTTGCAGTTCAGGCTGGCTCTGAGCTCACTATGTAGCCTAGGCAAGCTTTGAACTCAGCAATCCTCCTGTCTCTGCCTCCCAAGTGCTGGGATTACAGGCGAGAGCCACCACGCCTGGCACTGTGGTATGTGGTATTGATGGCTGGTGGGCGTGAGTCTCCACACCCAGCATTGTATGTGGTTTCTGGGGATTGAACTCAGGACCTTGCGCTTGCGAGGCAGGCGCCAGAACCACTAAGCTAATCCTCTGGCCCCACCCGACCCTTTTTAAAAATAAAATTTTGAGAAAAGACTGGCTAAGTTGCCCATACTACTCTTGAACTTGGAATCTACCTGCCTCAACCTCTCGGTGTGCTATGATTACAAGCATGTGCCACACACCTGGCTTCATTTGTTGTTGTTGTTGTTGTATGGGGTTTTTTTCCCCCCAGTACTGTGCATCAAACTCAGGACCTTGTGGATTGGGCTAAATTCCTGACCCTGTTACATTTTTTTTAGACAGGGCCTCACTTTGTAGTTCAGGCTGGCCCTCAGCTCACTATGTAGCCCAGGCAAGCCTCAAACTCAGCAATCCTCCTGCCTCTGCCTCCCGAGTGCTGGGATGACAGGCGTGAGCCACCACGCCTGGCACTGTGGTATGTGGTATTGATGGCTGGTGGGTGTGAGTCACCACGCACGCCCAACATTGTATGTGGTTACTGGGATCGAACTCAGGGCCTTGCGCTTGCAAGGCAGGCACTGGAACCACTGAGCTAAATCTCCGGCCCCTGTTACAATTTTTTTTTAACTATTGTGGTACCTGCACCATTTCTTTTATAAATGTCTTAATCATCATCCCAGAGGAACAAGATTAAAAACAGCTCTGATAAAGCAAGTTCACTACTGTGAATCATGAAGCAGGTAAAAGTTTACTTTCACAGAGGTATGAAAAGGACCGTCCTACCTCTGTAACGCTGGGGGGTTCAATTAAAAAGGCATTATTTCCGACTTGGTTCTACTCCAGCAGAGAGTCCAAAGGATGGCATAACACAGCTCTGTAAAGAAATGCACTTTCTCAGATAGGCTTTCCTTTCATTAATGGCACAGTTTTAATTTCTCTCTTCATGAACATCAGCTAAAAACCAGTTTTTAAAAACCTGGGGTAAACACAAAATAGGAAAAAAAGCATTCATACGAAGATGACTGAGTGAAGGCAAGCAAGACTCAGCCTATGTTTTGATTTGTTTTGGAGACAAGGTCTCCCTGTGTAGGTCAGGCTGGCTTTTACCTCATGGTGGTCTTTCTGCCGCAGGCTCCTGAGTGCTGAGATTTTAGGTGTGTGCCACCACCTGGCTCTTAGGTCTGTTTTAAAGCCCACTGTGGTTTGACTTCCCAAAGCACCATGAACACAGTGTGAGTCGCCCAAAACCCATCCTCTCAGGGTCTCAGAAACCCAGCGTGGTGCCCCATGGCCGTAATCCCAGCACTCTGTAAGCTGAGATGGGAAAGTGTCAAGTTCAAAGTCAGTTTAGACTTTAGCAAGA
Organism: Thryonomys swinderianus; assembly: GCA_004025085.1. Taxonomy (NCBI): domain Eukaryota; kingdom Metazoa; phylum Chordata; class Mammalia; order Rodentia; family Thryonomyidae; genus Thryonomys; species Thryonomys swinderianus. The sequence goes on from PVIC010015770.1 coordinate 17,175, forward strand.
CCATGTCTCAAGATAAAACAAAATAAGAAAACTTCATGTAAAATTTAGCAAACCTGAGCTGGAGATTTAGCTCAGTGTTTCCAGCGCCTGCCTTGCAAGCTCAAGGTCTTGAGTTCAATCCCTGGTAACCACATACAGTGCTGGGCGCGGTGGCTCACACCTTAATCCCAGCACTCAGGAGGCAGAGGCAGGAGGATTACTGAGTTCCAGGTTTGCATGGGCTACATAATGAGCTCAGGGCCAGCCTCAACTACAAAGCAAGACCCTGTCTGAAAAAAAAAAAAAAAATTTTAGCAAGCCTACATTGCTTGTGGGAATCTTGTTCCCAGTTGAGTGACTGACTTTGTAACTCAAGTTCTTTTTTCTTTTTTTTTCAGGTTTGTTTAAAGAGAAAAACCCATATGAGAAGTTTTAAAACAACCAGTGCTTGCTCTGGACAGATGAGGCAGCCCTGGAACTGCCCATGGGAGCACCTTGCACTCTGGCTGGCCCTGGCCTAGACAGTGACTGGCCCGCCAGCGCTGCCCCAAGGACAAGCCCCTCTTCCTGCAAGTCTGCGGCCTTCCATCCCCTGCTGTCCACCTCGTCCTTAGTCACGTGAGGCCTGGTCTTGTGGCCGCTGGGGTGGGTGGGTGGGTGGGTTCCGAACACTTCCCTTGCTCTCTGTCTGTGGTGTGCTGGCCCAGCCAGGAGGACAGGCCTTGTCCCTGCCACGGTGCTGTCCGGCCACCCACATCTCCCACACAAGGTAGTGCCTTTGCTCGTGCCTGGGACATGGCTCACAAGTCCAGCAGCATCTGGACGACGTCCCCCAGCACACAGAGCGATGTGCTCTGTACTTCCGACCCAGGTGCACTGTGTAGCATTGATGAGTAGGTAAAATCATCTGAGGGCTGGAGATTTAGCTCAGTGGTTCCAGCACCTGCCTAGCAAGCACAAGGTCCATGGTTTGATCCCTGGTAACCACATACAACAATACCAGGCGTGGTGACTCACGCCCACCAGCCATCAATATACCACATACCACAGTGCCGGGCGTGGTGGCTCACGCCTGTCATCCCAGCACTCGGGAGGCAGAGGCAGGAGGATTGCTGAGTTCCAGGCTTGCCTGGGCTACATAGTGAGCTCAGAGCCAGCCTGAACTACAAAGCGAGACCCTGTCTCAAAAAAAAAAAAGAAAAGAAAAGATCATCTGAAATCATTTCTGCCAATTTTGGAACATCTCCCAAAACAATTTCACTAGAAAACGTTCTTTATGTAAAAGTTTAGGTCCCTTTGGACAGTATCTTGTATTTGTAGTTTATTTTTTACCTTCAGTACCAGGGCCTTGCACCTGCCCCGCAGGCACAGTGCCCTGGGCTATGTTCCTGGCCCTGTGCTCCTATCTTCAACCGACCGTGAAAGTCTGTTTTCCCGGGAGACTTGGATTGTCGCTGTGGATCAACCCTCCTCCCTGCCCCCCTGGGTGGCCCGGCAGTGGGCATAGAGGTGCTCTCCCCAGGGTCCCTGCACCCCACCTGCCGGCTCTCTGGGGTCCTGGGGGCCGGCAGGTCCGCCCCAAGGAAGAAGGGCTGTGCCCCGCAGACCCCGCCCCCAGCTGAGCCTGTGCTGCTCCAGGAGCTCACACCTCTGAGGTCCCAGCAGGACCCGAGCGCCGGGGTCCGTGGCGTCCTGTGTCTCCCGCGTGAAGCGTGTGTGGTCGCCGGGCGCAGTGCGCTGTGAGGAGTTGGAGAGTCCGGCCGCTGGTCTCCCTAGAAAACGGCTGGGAACAGCCGTGTGGCTTCCACGGCCCCTCGCAGGGTATGCCGCTGCGCGTCTGCCAGGGGCGCCCGGTCCTGCCTGCGGTCGCAGGCTGCGGCAGTGGCCCCAGCGAGGCCTTTTGTCCCAGTCTTCAACTTGCTGGGCACTTGAGTGATTCAAAGTGTTGCGAAGCTTCCTGTGTATTCTACCACAGTCAAAATCCTACCTTCTCTTTCCTCACGGAAGGGGCTTTCTAATGGACTAATGAACTTCATATTAACACAGCATGTGTCACACTGTGTCTAGTTCAGGTGGCAGAGCTGAGAGTAGAGCTGCCTGTTGCTGTCAGACAGAGCACGTTTAACTCTGAGCAGCCTGACCGGCCGGGAGCCATGCGTTGCCCGTCACGGGCTTTCCTCGGAGCCAGCAAGCCCACCGTGCCTTACTTTGTAATCCGTTTTCCAATAAAACCCACGTCACGCCTGCTTCTGTCTGCTGTGCCCACCTCCCCGGGGGAAGGGTCCCTGGGGCCTGGCCTTGCTGGGCGGGGCTGTGGCCTCTGCAGGTGGCGGTGGCGCAGCGAGGGCTTGTCCTGAGGCTGTCCCTACGCCTGGCCAGCACCTGCAGGTCCTCACGGGCTTGTTGCTCAAGTGTCTGCTCTGTCTGGTACCATCCCTCTCTGCCGAGGGTCTTTGTCCTGTTCGGTGTTGGGCGCAAAGCTCAGCGGTGTTGCCCTGGGGGCTGGGACCCCGTGTGATGCCTTCCCGGAGTCCGCAGCACTAGCTCTGTGGGCCTGGCACTGGGCGCACAGGATGCTTCGGGGTGTGGCGTGGGTGTGGGTGGTGGTGACCGCCTGGGGGGCATCCTCTGATCTTCGGGGCACACCGACCAGGAAGGGGCACCTTGTACCCACCCTGGCCACACTAGAGCCACAGTTGCAGCAGCCACATTGGGGCAGAAGCACAGATGGACTCCAGGGCACCAGACCTGCCCTGCTTTCAGAGCGCGCTGACGTGAGGTGGCGTTCTGACCTGGCCGTCCCTGAGCAAGGAGTGGCAGCGGTACGCCAGTGCTGTGCCGCCACCCTCTCTGGAGTCCCCAGGCTGCAGGTGGTGCCTGCTTATAGGTGGCAGACCTCAGGATGGTGTGCCCACATTGCCAGCCCCAGCTGTCTCAGCCTAGAGCAGCCCCTGCCACGCCCCCACCTATGCCTCGCATAGGGTGTCTGCTGGACCTCGGGTGCTTCTCTGGGAAGTGCTGCTGTCGCAGCAGTGAAGCTGCAGCTTGGAGGGCAGTGCTGCCCTGTGCCCGGTGCTGTTGGGACTCAGCATCTGCCAAGCGGGCCGTTCTGGAGCAGATACGAATCCTGCCAGCAGTGCTGTGGGCTGGCAGATGTGCTCACTGCCCCTGCAGACGACGTGCCCAGGCAGGGCATGGAAGAGGAGATGGGCCCTGCCCTGCCGCCCTACAAGGCTGTCAATGCTGGGCCAGACCACAGCTGCTGCAGGGCCCTTTCTACACGGCAAGACCACCTGTCCCCCGGGGAACCCGTCCTGCAGTGTGGCACAAGGACCATCAATCCCTCTGTGCAGTGAGGGGTTGGCCGTGTGGAGCGGCCTGGGTGTAGATGCCTGTTGGAGGGTGCATAGGACCCCGGGCCCTGAGTGTGCCAGGCAAGAGCTGTGCAGGGGCGGTCTCCCTAAGTTGCTCGGGCTGGGTTTCCTCCTCAGTCGGCCCCCTGCACAGTGTACTGGCCATTTTCTCACCTCCACTGTCTGCGCCAGCTCAGTCCTCGGGAGGTGGGGACAGTCCAGTGAGGGGAGGGGTCCTGTGGGCCCAGAGCCACCCAAGGGAAGTGTGAGCTGGCACAGAGCTGGCTGGTGCAGGGAGCACTCTGGAGAAGCAGAGCTCAGCACCCTGTCCTCCACTTGGGGCTCCTCGGGTCCCCAGAGCATGGCGCATCCTGCCTGCAGCCCACAGCACAGGGCTCGCCTACCCTCCCTCGGCTTCTTCCTGGCCTGCCCCAGCTCCAGCCCGCACCCTGACCTTGAGGACCGTGACCTCACACGAACAATGTCCGAGGCCCGGGCCCTGCTTCCTCCCCAGGAAGGTGACTCTCAGCAGCCACCACCCTAAGGAGGAGGTCGGCCTACAGTGGGCCAGTGACTGTCCTTGGCAGGGTCAGAGGAGCTCCGGAGTCCTGGGAACTGACGCCACGTAGGTGGTGTTGGTGTCCAGAATGGAGCAGTAACAGCAGGTAGCCTTCGCTGTCCACAGAGCTCCTGGCACCACACAAGAGGGAACCTGGCCATGATGCCCCAAGACTGGACACTGAACTTGATGGACTAAATGTCGAGTTTTGGGTCTGTACTCACAAGGTGAGCACATTTGCTTGCTGTGCTGTGCTCCTGCTAGTGTGACCATTGAAGCTTCCATGGCTCCCTGTGGTGTAAACATTTGGTAGATCTTTACTGTATTTAGTTTTGGTTTTTGAGACAGTCTTGCTAGGTAGGTGGCCCAGGCTGGCTTCAGACTTGGCAGTCTTCCTACCTCACCCTCCTGAGTGCGAAGATCGCAGAGGTGCACCACCGCAGCCAGATCCCTCCCTCCCCCTCCCCTTCCTTCCTTCCTTTCTCTTTCTTTTCTCTCTCCTCTCTCTCTCTCTCTCTCTCTCTCTCTCTCTCTCTCTCTCTTTCTTTTTTAGTTTTTCTGAGACAGTGTCTCCCTTTGTGGCTCAGGCTGGCCCTGAGCTCACTATGTAGCCCAGGCAAGCCTTGAGCTCACACCAATCCTGCCTCTGCCTCCCGAGTGCTGGGATTGTAGGCGGGAGCCACCACACTGGCATTGTGGTGTGTGGTCCCTGGAATTGAATTTGACCTTGTTCTTGCCAGGCAGAGGCTGGAAACACTGAGCTGATTCCCTGGTCCACATCTAGGTTTCTTTTGGGATAGATTTGTATAAGGACTGGAGGGGGTGTTTCCTTTTAGAAGATAGGTATTTTCATACTGCTGTTTTTCCATGGTTATTGGTCTGTTGGTGCCGACTATTGTTTCTTCTGTTGTTTAGTTTGGTTTGGTTCTGAGGACTCACCTGGGCCTTGTGCATGCTCAGAAAGTGCTCTGCACTGAGCTGTGTCCCCAGCCCTTTTCCAGATGGCACTTTGAGATCCTTGCCGAGCTGTCAAGCTGGCCTCAGCTCGCAGCCCTTTGCCTCGGAGTTCTAGGGTACGGCCTTCCTTTCAGTTTCAGGTTTGCTTTTTATTACTTATTTACTGGGTCAGGGTCTGGGTGTACAGTCCAGGCCAGCCTCAAACTCGCCTCAGCCTCCTCAGCCGTGGGGTTACAGGCTGACGCCACCACACCTGGATACGCTGATGTGATTATCTCCTCTAGTTGTCCTGATCTTTTGCTTCCTATGCTTTCTGCATTTTTTACGGTTGTAAGCTTTTCTTGGCATCGCCGTACGGTGAACCCAAGGCCTTCACACTGGTTACACCCTCAGCCCCTTTTGTATTCTGAGACTGAGTTGTCTGGGCTGGGTGCAGACTCATAATCCTCCTGCATCAGCCTCCCAGAGTGCTGGGATTACAGGTGTCATGGTGCTCATGGGGATCGAACATGAAACCTTGCGCTTGCCAGGCAGATGCCGCAACCACTGAGCTAAATCCCTGGCCCTCATGTTTCGTGACTTAGTAGCGTTTCACAGGAGCCGTGCTTACATCTGTTGGTGGAGTGGATCTCGGCAGCCGGGCACCCTGGGTCCCTGCGCACGCTGGCCTGGCAGGAGGTGTAGCTGTAAGCGTGTGTGACTCGGCGCCCAGGCTCCAGGGCCTCGCACCCTCCACTGGTGCAAGAGAGTGGGCAGAGGGACTGCACTGTTCCTGGGACCCTGGAGCTCACAGCGGGCTCCCCATCAGCCCGGGCCACCTGGGCTGTGCTGGTGGAGTTTAGTCCAAGCTGGTGATTCAGAAAACAGGCTACAAATAAAAAGTTGCTATAAGCCGTGGAGTTTGGAGAGCTCATTATTAAAGCAAGATAGTTGATATGTTGTTAGGGTTTTATTCAGTACACAAAAATAACTGGTAGCTGGAAGTGTTGGCACACACCTGTAATCCTTACAACACTTGGGAGGTAGAGGCAGGAGGATGGGCATGAGTTCCAAGGCCAGCCTGGGCCATAAAGCAAGATCTGGTCTCGAAAAAACTAAAAAATGATTGCTGCCGGGCGTGGTGGCTCACGCCTGTAATCCTAGCACTCGGGAGCCAGAGGCAGGAGGATTGCTGAGTTCAAGGCTGTCCTGGGCTATATAGTGAGTTCAGGGCCAGCCTCAACTACAAAGCGAGACCCTGTCTCAAAAATAAATAAATAAATAAAAATTGCTAACTTCCAGCACGGAGCCACGCCCCAGCCCATGGGCTTATATTCTTTACATGTGTTCCTCCTGGTCTTCCGGTTTGTGCACCTGACAACAGGCGTGCTGGGCTCTTACATCTTCATCTGTATATGACATGTCATTTTTTCCCCCTCTGTCTACCTGTAGTAAATCTTTTTTGTCTTTGGTTTCAGCAGTTTGAGTATATTGTGACTTTAACAAAAAATATTGGGGACTGGAGATTTAGTTCAGTGGTTCTGGCATCTGCCTAGCAAGCACAAGGTCCTTGGTTGGATCCCGGGTAACCACATACAACAATACTGGGCATGGTAACATGCCCACCAGCAGTCAGTACCACACACCTCAATAACAGGTGTGGTGGCTCACGCCTGTCATCCCAGCAGGAGGCAGAGGCAGGAGGATTGCTGAGTTTGAGGCTTGCCTGGCTACATAGTGAGCTAGGACCAGCCTGGACTACAAAGTGGGACCCTGTCTCAGAACAAAACAAACTTTTAGGGCCAGGGACTTTGCTCATTGGCACTGTCCCTGCCTTGCAAGTGCAAGGTCCTGAGTTCTACCCCTGGTACTGGAAAAAAGAAAAATATAATAATAAAATAAATAAAATTTAAAAAATACTTTTAATCTTGACTAGAGCTTTCTTTACTTGGATCTGTGAATGATATCTTTCATTACTTTTGGAAAATTCTTGGCCACTAATTTCTCCTTCCTCATTCTCTCTTCTCTTTCTGAGCCTTTGTCTTGATGAGACCATTGGCTCCTCGGTCTGTGTTCCAGATGGTCCCTGTGATTGCTTCAGATTGACCTTAGTGGATTTAAAAAGAAAGTGGTATTTTTATGTAACTAACCAAAAGGGGCTGGGCCGGGCATGGTGGCACGTCTATAATCCAGTCACCGTGGGAGGGCGAGGCAGAATTTCAAGTTCAAATCCAGCCTGGGCAGTTTAGCAAGATCCTGTCTCACAATTTTTTTTAAAAAAATCTTAAGAACAGGCCGGAGGATTAGCTCAGTGGTTCCGGCGCCTGCCTCCCAAGCGCAAGGTCCTGAGTTTGATCCCGGAAACCACATACGATGCTGGGCGTGGTAACTCACACCCACCAGCCATCAGTACCACACACCACAGTGCCGGGCGTGGTGGCTCACGCCTGTCATCCCAGCACTTGGGAGGCAGAGGCAGGAGGATTGCTGAGTTCGAGGCTAGCCTGGGCTACATAGTGATGAGCTGAGGGCCAGCCTGAACTACAGAGTAAGACCCTGTCTAAAATAAATAAATAATTAATAAATAAATATTTTTTTAAAAGGACTGAAGATGTAGAGTCCTCAGTTTATTCATGAAGCACATGTTGAACTAGACAAGCTGGGTCCAGCATTTGAGGGGCTAAGTACTGAGGCAGATTTTCAGTCCTGCCAGATTTCAAGAACTACCCGCCCTCCTGAACCACTGCCCTCCAGTCCACGCCAACCGTAGTTACTATGCGGCTGCCCTGGAGAAGCCCGTCTACGGCTGGAGACCTGTCATCAGATTCATCACTAAGTTGCTGAGGCTGGTCTGGAACCCACGATCCTCCTGCCTCAGCCTCTCAGAGTGCTGGGGTTACAGAACAGTGATGCAGACTTATAGTTTGAAGGAGATACTTTCAGTCTCCCTGCAACACGACTGGAGAGCAGCAGTTGGTCCAGCCTGTGCTTTTCCAGCAAAGGGAAGGAGAGGCAGGAAGAAGCTGTGGCTGTCCGGTGCCCGCTCGAGTGCTGTGCAACCCCAGGGCGGCACTGTGCATCCAGAGGGTCGACGGGCAGAGGAGTCTTCTGGTTTGTGTCCGAGGCCAAGGAAAACCTTGTTGAACTTAGGGACGAAAGACAAGACAACCAGAAGCCAAGGACGGGAGTTGTTCTGTACCAGAAGGTGGCCAGGGTGCTGTGGAACTGGGGCGGCTGCATGGTCACCAAGGAAGATGACCTACGTGTGGGTCCATCAAGGCTACCTGCAGCGACGGCCGCTGGGTGCTCCTGGCCCAGGAGGCCTCGGAACCGCAGCAGGAACCCCTGGGCTTCAGCAGCCGGCAGGAGGCTCAGCCGTCCACACCCCAGCACCCAAGGACCCTGGTGCAGCCCCTGCCCCGGTGCCCACCAGCATCAGGACTTCGCTCATTTGTTTTTGTAGTGGGGTCAAATCCGTGGCCTCTGCCCTGAGCTACAATTTCAGTTCTCTCTCGGTTTTTATCTCGGGTTGCTCTGGGTGAGGGGCCAGGGTGACCAGGCTGACCTCAGACTGGCAGCCCCTGCCTCCGTCTTCCCTATGCCTGGCTGGAGTTTTCTCTTAAAAATTCCGCCAACCTTCCAGACCGACAGCGCCCTCCCTGGATCCTACCGACTGTGGGCTGGGAATACCGGGGAAGGCGTGTCTGCGCCGGGAGCGTCTCCTGAAGCAGGCCTGGAAGGCCGCTTTACGGTGCTTCACCAGCTGGGCTGTCCGGCTGGCGTGCGTGTCGGGGGCTTTCCAGGTGTGCTCACGAGTGCGGGCCCGCAGCAGGAGGGCAGCCACACGCGAGAGCTGCTGCGGGCTCCCAGCTGCCCGTCACCCACAGGTCTGGCACGGTGTCACTGCCGGCTCTGCCACAAAATCAGATGATCACGAGGACCTTGAGACCACACTTGGAAGTGAAATTAGTCACACAAGCGCGTTTGAATACCAAATTATCTCGCTGATGTGAGAAGCTGAAAGCGGAAATAAGACCAAATATATAAAGGATGTTGGGAGATGGGAAGAAAATGTTCAAATGGGAAGGGAAACGAGAGGGGTGAGGAAGGGAGGACCAAGAGGGGTGAAAACAAGGGGAAATGGAAACAAAGTTTCTGCACATAGGGAAGGCAGGGAGGGGGTGGGGAAAAAGAGGTGAGATTTATAATGCACAGGTGCAAATTCCTTGTGCTGAGTGTTCGCATTACGTGTCCCTCAACTGTACCAGTAAACGTTTTGGAAAGTTATTTCTAACAATGACCCTGAGAGGGAAGCAGATGGATGCAGTTAGTTGAATATATCAAAGCAGTGATGACAGTGCATCTAAAGACGTAAAGAGCTGGGTGCGCTGACATGCCCGTCATTCCAGTGCTTGGTCAGCTCGGGCAGGGGGCCGCTGTGAGTTCGAGGCCAGCCTTAGCTACCTCTTCAAGGCCACATTCCACATGGGGCGAGACCTGTCAACACCACATACAGTGCTGGGCGTGGAGACTCACGCCCACCAGCCATCAACGCCGCACACCACAGGGCCGGGCGTGGTGGCTCACGCCTGTCATCCCAGCACTCGGGAGGCAGAGGCAGGAGGATCGCTGAGTTCCAGGCTCGCCTGGGCTCCATAGTGAGCTCAGAGCCAGCCTGAACTACAAAGCGAGACCCTGTCTCAAAAAAAAAAAACAAGTGAAGGATACCATAGTACAATGATCCATGCACGAGCATGTTTGCAGCAGCACAACTCACAAGAGCTGAATCTTGGAAGCAGGCTCTGTGTCCATCCACAGATGAATAGTTTTTCCCATACAAAAAACTCAAAGAATAGTTTAAAGAGCAAAATAAGAAACAAACAGCCTTGAAAACAAGGGGGGAAAACAAGAGCAGAGGAAAGGACATAAAAAGAATTAAAATGCATTATGTACTTGTATCTGTAACAAATGTAATCATTACAACATGCACTAATAAGGCCGGAGAGTTAGCTCAGTGGTTCCGGTGCCTCCCTCGCAAGTGCAAGGTCCTCAGTTCGATCCCCGGTAACCACATACAATACTGGGCGTGGTGACTCACGCCCACCAGCCATCAATACCACATACCACAGAGTCAGGCGTGGTGGCTCACGCCTGTCATCCCAGCACTGGGGAGGCAGAGGCAGGAGGATTGCTGAGTGCCAGCTTGTGTGGGCTACAGATTGCTGAGTGCCAGCTTGTGTGGGCTACATGGTGAGCTCAGGGCCAGCCTGAACTACAAAGCGAAACACTGTCTCAAAAAAACCCAAAACAAAACAAAAAACGTGCACTAATAAAATATGTTAAAAAATAAAGTTCTACACTCACCAAGTTGCTGAATTAGACCAGATGAGCTTGAACTTCTGATCATCCTGGCTTTGCCTGCCAGTGTTGAGATTACAGGCATGCACTGCTCCCTGGCTGTTTACCCTTTTATGACTGCTTATCGGAGTTTCCCCAGCTTCTGGTCACCATGTGGATCGGAATCTCTTTTCATTCTCACATTTCAGCTGATTTATGTCTCTAGATCTGAAGGGAGTTTCTGACAGGCAGCAGATGGTTGGGTCATGTCGTTTTAAAAACCTGTTCATCCAATTTCTGACTTTGGAGGGCTTAATCCAAGCTCATTGTTGATAAAGAGGAGTTCCTTTATCATTTACCTATTTGTTTTGAAGTGTCTTCAGGCTTCCTCTCACTTCCTGCATTACTGTCTTCTTTCGAGTTTGGTTGATTTTCTTTTCTGTAGCAAATATTTAACTTTTTCATCTTGGACTGGAGATTTAGCTCAGTGGTTCCGGTGCCTGCCTAGCAAGCACAGGGTCCCTGGTTCCATCCCCGGTAACTACATACAATAATACCAGGTGTGGTGACTCACGCCCACCAGCCATCAGTACCGCACACCACAGTGCCGGGCGTGGTGGCTCAGGTTTGTCATCCCAGGACTCTGGAGGCAGAGGCAGGAGGATTGCTGATTGTCTGGGCTCCATAGTGAGCTCAGGGCCAGCTTGAACTACAAAGCGAGACCCTGTCTCAAAAAAAAAAAAAAAAAAAAGGAAGCAGAAGATTCAGCTCAGTGGCACCGCCACCTGCCTTGCGAGTTTAAGGTCAAGTTCGATCTCTGGTACCTGAAGAAAAGCGCATGTCCGAAGGCCTGGGATGTGCTGCGAAGGCCAGTCCTAGGGGACACACACACAGGCACACGGATGTTCCCTCTTTATCCCTTGGCAGTTGGAGCCCACTGTGTCTTCGGCTCAGCTCTCCGGTTCTCAGGCTCCTTGGATGTTTGTATTCCTGCTCCGCCAGACCTGGGCTTCCCAGCAGCTCCTTCCTGGAGGGCTCTGTCCTCTGCCTTCCCGCTCCTGCTGGGTCCTCTCGATGGGGACCCGCGAGGGTCGCGGGTTCTGCTCATCTTCCTTCAGGCGTGTTGACCCTTTGACCCTCACGCTCGGTGTCTCCATCGTGCTGTGTCCGGGTTGCTGGTCGTTCTCCCAGCCCCGCGTGTCTGCCCAGCCCTCTGGTGGGTTATGTCACTGTGCTATCACCTCGAGAATTTCCTTTTAGGCCTTAGGTTTAGAATTATCTTTTCAGGTTTTATTTTTAGCTATTCATGTTTCCACTTTGTTCATTATTTTCTTCACATCTGCCTTTAGTTCTCTGAGCATCTTTAAGGCAGTTCTTTAAAATCTTTACCAAGTATATCCACCATCAAGTCTTTCTTAGAGGCAATTTTTATTAATTTTTCTTTTCAATGGGACATGCTTCCCGGTTTTTATTTTTTATTAATTTATTTGTCTGTCTGTTTTGTCTCACTATGTAGTTCAGGTTGGTCTTGAACTCATTATATATTCCAGGCTCAAACTCAGGGCAATTCTTCTGCCTCAGCCTCCCTAGTGCTGGAATCACAGGCATGTGCTAAAATACCCAACCCCTGTTTCTTTTGTACCTTATGGTTTTTTTGTTGTTGAAAACTGGGCAATTGAATCTTAGAACATGCAGCCTCTGGAAATAAGTCTGCCTGTCCCTGTGCCTGCTGTTCTGTGGTTGTTGTTGGGTAGCTCTGTGCCAGGGACCTGGAGTCGAGTGAAGTTCTCAGGACTTTTCCGAGTCTGGGCCCACCCTGGGCACGCACAGGCACTTTCTCATCTCCCTCACTGGTGCGCCTCAGGTTGCGTGTTCGAGACCGTCCCCGTCTGTCTTCCAAAGGAGGAAGAGTGAAGATAACACGGGTGGGGTGGTGGATGCACAGGGAAGAACTTGCAACCCTGGGGTGCAATGCCAGGCCCAGTTGCTCATCTCTGTGGTCTGCAGGGCACAGGCCTGTGCTGGGAAACAGCTTCCTCTGTGCCCACCCTGGCCCTGCAAATGCAGTGTCTTTTTTTTTTTTTTGAGACAGGGTCTTGCTTTACAGAGTCTGAGCTCACTATGTAGCCCAGGCAAGCCTGGAACTCACAGCAATCCTCCTGCCTCTGCCTCCCAAGTGCTGGGATGACAGGCATGAGCCGCCAAGCCCAGCATTGTGGTGTGTGCTTACCGGGATTGAACTCAGGACCTTGCTCTTGCTAGGCAGGCGCTGGAACCACCACATTCAGCTAATCAATGCTATTTCCTTCCACTCAACAATGTCCTCATTTTCCATCTCTCCTGCAGGATATTTTCCTGGCTGTATAAGGATGGACTGGATTCTTCTAAAAATGTCAGACCAATTCCGCAATCCAGCGGCTATCACCGCACCTGCCCTGGGTCCCGTGTGTCCGTCATTCAGATGGGAAGCCTACAGCCGTTGTCACCGCCCCCTCGTGGGGTGGGCTGTCCTCCTCTGGGGCTTCAAGGCTTTGTCTTTGCCTCCGGTCTCCAGCGGTGCGCCTACTGTGCTCTCAGTGGTTTTTCCTGAGTGTTCCTTCTTTGGAGTTCACTGAGTTTTGTTAAACTATACGTTCATTTCTTTTTTGTCGTTGTGACCTTCATTGCTTCAAACGTTTTCTTTCAGCATCAGTATCTCTAGTGATACAGGAAGCAAGGTCTGGCTCCCAACCTGAAACATGAGTTCCTGTTCTCTAAAGTTGAAGAATCAGAGGTTCGGATAGGAACATTTTTCTGAGAAAGTTTCTGCCTAGGAGAGACCAAAGGGGGAACTCGGAACGGTGGGTAACCCACCACCTCACTCTACAGAGGGCTTTCATGGAGCAAAGCCATGAGGTGGGGCGGGTTCCAGGTGGGACAGAATTTGAGACAACCAGTAACATTGCAAACACAGTCATTTAGGTAATATTGCTACAATGAGACATCACATGGACAAAACTATGATCATCCAATAAGATTGCAAGTACAGTTGCCTGGGCAATACGGACTAGATGAGGATCCAATGAGAAATCAAGTCACATGGCAAGTACTTAGGGTCTTTAGTCAGGAGACTCTTGTAGGTGGGTCAAAGTCTTAGCCCTCCACCCCAGAGATAGTAGTCTTCACTATTCTTCTTAAGTGGGTGGGGCCATTTTCTCCTCTGGCAATGTTGACTTTCAGCAAAGGTTTTCTTGTGGGCTTTTCGAGGGCTGGCCCCATCTGCCCCACCACATGTCCGACTAGCTTTGTAATACTAGGACTCCCGTACTGTGAGTATAGGCTTTTTAGGTTTTTCCCTAAAGGGTGCTCAGGCTCAGTTTTATTTGAATCTTCTGGTTTTCAGATGCAATCACTCCTATTGATCTGTCTTTAGATGTACCTGATTTGTCCTCTGTCAATTCCATTCTGCTTCTGAGGCTAGCCAGAGGGTTTAAAGATTTTCAATATTGTGCTTTTAAATTCTAAGTTTCTATGGATTCAAAAGAAAGATAATGCCTATTTCTTTGGTGAGAATTTTTGTTTCTCTAGTGATTTCAAGAGATTTTACTTTTATTTGCAGAAACATGGTTGTAGCAGCTGAATCTGTCTAGTCTGATAATCCGACACTGGAGCCACTTTTGGTTGTCAGTTCAGAGTGTGAGCTCTGCCTCCCCTCTGCGGGCACAGTCCTGTCCCAGGTCAGTTCGCAGTGGCCTTTCCCTGCTATGGCGACCCATTCTGGGTTGTGCTGCTCAGGAGTCAGCCTGGGGATGAGGGATCCTTCTTCCTTTTTCTTCTCCACTGTCTCCAGCTCCTGGAGCCCTATACAGCGCTCTGGTCACAAAGACGGCTCTTTACAACTTTGTGCTCGTATTCCACAGCTGCCTGTGGCTGGGGTTCCCCTTGGGCTTAGAGGCAATAGCAAGGGGAAATATACACACACACACCCCCCTTTGGGAACACAGGTTTTCCTCTCCCCGGGCTCAGTGCCTGACAGCTTTCTCTCAGGGTTGTGGGTACCCTGCTGTTGTATGAGAGTGCTGCTCTACGGTCAGGTCCCCTTGGTTGGGAGAGCTGAGAATGAAAAAGCAAATGCCAAATCAGAACCATGATTTGGATTCTTCCCACACACTTCGGCTTGCGGTTTTCTCTCTCTCACCAAAAAAGTAGGTTTAGGGCCAGGGTTAAATAGCTCAGTGGTTCCAGCATCTGCCTGGTAAGTGCAAGGTTCCAAGTTCTGTCCCCGAGTTCAGTCCCTGGAACTATATGTCACAGTGCCAGGCATGGTGGCTCACACCTGGCATCCCGGCCTTGGGGAGGCAGAGCAGGAAGGTTGCCATGAGCTGGAAGCTCACCTGCGGTATTTAGTGAGTTCAGGGCCAGCCTGAACTACAAAGCGAGACCTTGCTTCAAAAACAAAACAAAAAAAACTGGTTTATATAAAATTCCTGCTGTCAGCAGGTGGTAGGCAGTCCCCATGGACACCTTCATCCGACTGGGCGAGGGAAGGGCCCTGAGAAAGTCACACACCAGGCAGGCCTTTGCCTGCTTCGGTCTCACTCTCTACCCAGCTTGCTAGGATTGGCTTTCTGTGTGTTGTCTGCAGTTGGAGTGGGGGTCCGTAGGAATGGTTGTCACAGTGAACTTTATCCATCTTATCCAGCACCATCAACATCTCCTTCGCTTTTAGAAGGCACTTTGCTGGGTATACAAGTCTGGGCTTACAGCCACCTTTGGTTTGGTTTGTGTCACTGGGACTTCAAAAGTGCTAAGCTCCATGGCCAGGGATTTAGCTCAAGTGGTACCATGCCTACATCGGAAGCACAGGGCTGGAGTTTTATCCCTAGTACTGCAAAGAAAAAAAAAAAAAAAAGAAAAGGCCAGGAATGGTGGCTCATGCCTGTCTATACTACCAGCACACTCAGGAGGTAGAGGAAGGACTATTGTCATGAGTTCGAGGACAGCCTGAGCTGCATAGTGAGTTCAGGGCCAGCCTGAATTACAAAGGGAGACACTGTCTCAAAAAAACAGAACAAACAAACTGCTAACTTCCAGCACGGAGCCACGCCCCAGCCCATGGGCTTGTAGTCTTTACATGTGTTCTTCCTGGTCTCCCGGTTTGTGCACCTGACAACAGGCGTGCTGGGCTCTTACATCTTCATCTGTGTATGATGTGTCATTTTTTCCCCCTCTATCTACCTGTAATATATCTTTTTTGTCTTTGGTTTCAGCAATTTGAATATGTTGTGACTTAAAAAAAAATACTTTTAGGGCCAGGGATTTAGCTCAATGGCACTGTGCCTGCCTTGCAAGGTCCTGAATTCTATTCATGGTATTGAAAAAAAAAAATGATAAATCTAATTTTAAAAATTCTTTTAATCTTAACTAGGGCTTTCTTTACTTGGATCTGTGGAATGATATCTTTCATTGCTTTTGGAAAATTCTTAGCCACTAATTTCTCCTTCCCAATGTTCTTCTGTCTTTCTGAGGCTTTTGTCCTGTGTTCCACATGGTCCCTGTGATTGCTTCAGATTGACCTAAGTGCACAGGACCCTTCCTGGTCCGCTGTCGTACCCTGCTGGTTGTCCATCTACAAGACCTTCGCATTGGCTACAGTGCTCCAGAGCAGAGCCTCGCTGATAACTCACCTGAGCCCCTCCTTATAAAAACCACAAGTAGGACCCGGTATTTACTTCCGTGGTTCCCATGTCTGCCTGGCAAGTGCAAGGTCCCAAGTTCAATCCCCAGTACCTCATGTCACAATGCCAGGCATGCTGGTCCATATCTGCAATCCCAGAACTGAGGAGGCAGAGGCAGGAGGATGGCTGTGAGTTTGAGGCTTGCCTGGGCTACATAATGAGTTCAGGGCCAGACTGAACTACAAAAGGAGACCCTGTCTCAAAAGAAAAATCACAAGTAATCTCTCCTACCTCTCTCAGGTTGTCTTGGATTCCAAAGACCATCTAAATATCCTGTCTCTACCTGCTGTTTTTCCCACTTCCCTCCTTTGCTCAGTCCTGAGCTCCCTTGCTTTCAGGGCTCTCTGTAAAAGACTGGGCTTGGGCCGGAGATTTAGCTCAGTGGTTCCAGCGCCTGCCTCGCAAGCGCAAGGTCCTGAGTTCAATCCCCGGTAACCACATACAATGCTGGGCATGGAGACTCACGCCCACCAGCCATCAATACCACACACCACAGTGCCGGGCGTGGTGGCTCACGCCTGTCATCCCAGCACTCGGGAGGCAGAGGCAGGAGGATTGCTGAGTTCCAGGCTTGCCTGGGCTACACAGTGAGCTCAGGGTCACCCTGAACTACAAAGCGAGACCCTGACTCAAACAAATGAATGAATGGGGGGGCATACCGGTAATCTCAGCACTTGGAAAGATGAGGCAGAAGGACTGTCTTAGGTTCAAGGCCAGCCTGAACTAAAGTGAGACCGTTTCACAAAATCAGAGAGACAGACAGACAGACAAAGAGAGACAGAGACACAGAGAGAGATCAATGCTGGGTAGAGAGGATTCTAAACACCCTGTGTTTTACTGTGCATTCTTTTCTTTCTTTTTTTGGATTAAGGAGCAGGACCTCCTCACACCTGCCAGGCGGTTACGACGTGTTCTTTTGTAGACTTCGCTCCTCACCCTCCAAATCGTTCCCTCCTGCCTCAGGGATGGAGCCACCTCTCCGGCTCACACTGGACTCCGCCGAGCGAGGTCGCCTCTTCTCCCACTGAGACAGGCTAATTCTGCTTTCCGTGTATCTCAAAAGCAGGGCTCCTCGTGGAACTTCCCGGGAGCCGATCTCCCCTTACCGGCGGTGGGGGCGTCTGCCTCGGTCACCCACCCCGCCACACTGCCGGCCTGCGTCCCAGCCAGAGGCGGCCATGTGGACCTGTGGCCACGGCCGTCGCCGCCGTCTGCTTTGGGAAGTTCTCCCCTCCGTTTTCCCTGCCTCCCACCTCGCCAGCCTGGCACCAGCACAGCCCTGATCTGCACAAAGGACCCTGCAGCCCACACCCGGCTTGTCGGCCTGCGTATCACCACTGCCGCCGGGATGCAGACAGCAAGCCCCTCCACCCCTGGGTTATGCTTTCTCCCTCTCCTGAGGCTTTTCTGACAGCCTCCAAGAAACAGTTAACTCATTCATACTTTGCAGAACCAGATAGACTCCCTGGTGGCAGTAATTATCCAAAAGCCTATGGGCCTAGATATTCTCACAACCAAAAAAAGCTGGTTTATACATTTTTCTAGGATGG
The DNA here is from genome assembly GCA_004025085.1 of Thryonomys swinderianus. Lineage (NCBI taxonomy): Eukaryota > Metazoa > Chordata > Mammalia > Rodentia > Thryonomyidae > Thryonomys > Thryonomys swinderianus. The sequence goes on from PVIC010015770.1 coordinate 34,606, forward strand.
TGTTGTGTTTATGCCAAGCAGTCTGGTGAAGTATGACAGGGCAAGGAGGCTGACGGGACTGAGGCGTCTCACAATGCCTGACTCATGGGCCAGTATTTGGGCTTAGGCCCCAGAGCTGGACTTCCTGTCTCTATTCTCTCCTCCTCCCCCTCCCTCCCTCC
>PVIC010015771.1:0-34791 GCA_004025085.1 Thryonomys swinderianus
TTAAAATTATCTCCATGTAACCAGAATTTCCAGGTATTTTTAGAGTTACATTTAATGGCAGAAGACCCAATTTAAGAAGGCATTCACTATACTTTGGAAAACCAACGGACTAGAGCATCAAATTTCAGTTATGTACTGTAACAGGAGGCCAAGTATTATCAACTAATCTGCACAAATTATTGAAAAATGTTACTGTGTCAATTTCAACCTGAGTGTATCTTTTAAAGAAAATTCAGAACAAGAAGTACATAGATTACGTAACTGTTCTCTAAGTTATGTGCTAACAGTAGTTAGGATTGAGATCTCACAAGATGTTAGGTAAACTAGGAGGGAATAAAAACACTGAAATAATGAATAAATGACTTTATAAACCACAAAACGGTTGACATTTAGCTTTATGAAAACTATTTCCACTCAGTATTATTTTCTTCCAAGCATGTCCACCCTTAATTCTATCAAAAAGAACCACGAGAGCTATGCTACATATCAGATAGCAACATATATACTTAAGTTCCTTGATATTTTGGCAAACAATTCTTTAAATGTAAATGGCTACTTAAAATGAATGTTATGTCCAAAAGCACCCAACCTGATACTGTCTTTTGCCTGAGACGCCCGTCAAAGATCATAATTAAATTAATGGTGACACCTAGTGGCAAAAAAGGAGCAACTTTCTTTTATGTTACCTGAATTGGACCTTCTAAACCAAAGCAAGGAATCTAAACCCAAACACTTCTGGATTCTCGTTCTCACAACAGATCATTCACTTAATTTATTTAAGAATTATTCAGTAGCCTTAAATAAAGAAAGAAATAAGTGAAGATATCCCCATTACAGAGAAAAAAAAAAAAAAAGAAAACCCCCAAATCTCACACACATTTGCAGATGTAAAACTGGTCGCTGAATCCTCTCTCCCAGGGAAGGGATGAAGTGGGTACCAGTTGGGTTCAACAGCGATCCGTATTTGGTACCATAAATCATACTTTAGAGGGCCAGAGGGTTAAGTGTTTAAAAATGAAGTGTGCAGCTGAAAAGTACGGGGTTTATTAATAAATCGTGGGATGTTTTAACTTTTCTGCCTTTAAAAATGATTTAACTAATGACTAGCAAACAAAAACGACTTTTCCTCAAACATAAACACAACTACTCCAAGCTTTACAAAGCCATTGTCTAGCTGAATGGCTCAATTCAATCAAATGTTCTGTCCAGTTTCCTGACACCAGGCAAGCACAGCAGGAATTTTGATCAAACATGAATCTTTATAAAAACCTGAAGAGATATTTAAGATTCGACACAAGATTCTAGGATGACATGTTTTGAAAATCAGGGACACTCGGTTTTGTGTATTTACTGTCAATTGAAATTTCCCGTCCTGAAGAAGGGCATGGTTGAACTGCTGTTGACTAGAAACAAATTGGCCCTCGACTCAAATGTTCATAAGCTTTCTTTTAAACATATTTCCCTTAGAAACGGAATTATAATCTATTTTCAACTGCAGGTATAAGCCTGAAATGTGGCACATGGGTTAATAAGGAAATTCTCCAAAGCAGTGAGAAATGTCTTTGTCCTCTTAAAAACAATCCCGGGCAGAGGTGGGCTCGGCACGGGACCAGCCTGCACCCTCTTCAAAATGTCCACCTCCAACATCCCAACCGCTGGCAAGGACAAACTCACTGAAGGAAGCAAACGCCCGGCAGCGCTGAGCCGTCCAGCCAGCAGCCCAGCCCCCGGCGGCGCGGGATCCGACGGGCGCCTCGTGCTCCGCAGTCCCGGGCGCGCGAGTCGGACAGCCGCCGCGGGCAGGCGGGGCAGGCGGGGCAGGCCCTCAGCGGACGCGCCGCGCGCGGGCCGCGGGACAGCGGAGGCCGGGGGTCGCGGGCCGCGGCCGGGCAGCCTCCGTCCTCCCCGCCGGCCGCGCGGGCGAAGCGACCCGGCCCGGCCTGGCCCGGCCCGGCCCGGCCGGACCCTCCCGCACCCTCCCGGCCACACGCCGCGCCGCCTCCCAGGCGAGGCCGGCAGAGGGCGGCGGGTCTCCGGGCCTCACCAGGCGCAGCTGGCTGGTTTCGTCGTAGGACAGAAAGCTGAGGATGTTCTCGATGGCCACGATGGGCAGCGCCACCAGCGTGTTGTTGTGAGGCAGCGGGTCGGGCAGCAGCGCCGGCCCCGGGGGCGCCTGCGACCCCGGCTGCGGGGGCTGGGCCGGGGCCGGCGGGGGCTGTCGCTGCGCAGAGCCGACGGAGGAAGAGGAGCCGCCGTCGCCGTGGCCGCCTCCTCCCTCCTCAGCCATCCGCTCCTCCGGCAGCGCCGCCATCTTGGGACCGCGGTTCCTTCCCCCGCGGTGAGGGGACCGGGGCCCTGGCAGTGCGTCACTTCCTCTCCAGCGCCGCTGGGAGGGGCGGGGCTCCGAGAGGGCGGGGCGCGAGGAGGGGCGGGGCTCCGGGAGGGGCGGGGCGGGCGCCGGGGCTTGGGGGAGAGGGCACCCGGGGCAGGTGGCGGAGCCGGAGGAGGGCGCTCCTCGTGGGCCCCTCGCCTGTGTCGCCAGTGCTGCAACGCAAGGACTCTGCCCACGGAAGCGAACTCACTGCTGCAGCTTTCCACAGAGCGGTAGCATAGTGCCGCCTTCAAACGTGCCGCTGGAACGACGCGGAGTGTCTGTTTCCCAATCGTGGCAATAATTGATTTAGACAAATGCGAGAAATAAAGTACCGATTTAGAAAAGCAGCACAGAGCAAACTTGGACATGTACTAAGTGAAAGAAGGCCAGCACCAGGGCCCGCGCGGCGGGAGCCCCTTGAACGGGAGTGTTAAAGGGCACTGACTGCTAACGGGGCGCCGGATTGCTCTGGGGGCGACGGAGATGGAATGAGATTTTCGAGATCTCGGTGAATGTGCTAAAAATAATGCACCGTACAGTTAAAACACTGAGTGTGAAGTATGTGTTCCAACAAAATGATGTGGCAACAATCATCCAAAATTGGCGAGGGGGCAGGTGAACGTGGCCAGGAGCATATACACAGCATCAGGCAACTCTACACAGGCCACACTGGCTCCAGGGACGGGAAAAGTCGAGGACTGGGGAACGTGCTGGACAGCACCTCAGTCACACGAGGAAGCTGACCCGGCGGGTCGCGGGAGGCGCTGTCCCTGGGGAGGGCGCGCGGAGGGCAGGGCTCTGGTGCAAACGCGGCGTCTGCACTGGAGCCGGCAGAGGCGCCGGCCCCGTCTTTTAAAACATTACTGTCAGGAAAGTGGAAGACTGAAGGCTCGGGCCAGGCTGGAAGAAGCGAAGGAAGCGCGGTGACAACCCTCGAGGGCCCTTGGGCTGGATCATGGATCGCGGGACGATAACTATGAAAAGCAATATGGCATTTGACAAAATTTTGATTGTGCGCGTTTAGATAACGATTTTATGGTCATATCAAAGTTCCTGATTTGATAATTGGGTTCGCCTGTGGACTCTTAGAAGTTACACATAGACTTATTTAAGGTGAAAGGGAACTGATTCCTCAATTTAGTCTCACATAGTTCAAATAGAGGAGGTTAATGAAGTAAACATAAAATGTTAGCCATTGCTGAATTCGGATGCAGAGCAAATGAAAGTCCCTCTGCTAATTTTTTAATAATTTCGGAATATAAAGTTTTTATTTTTTCTTTTGAGAGACAGGGTCTTACTACGCGGCCCGGGCTGGCCCGCAGCAATTCTCCTTCCTCAGCCACACAAGTGCTGGGACTACAGGTGTGTGCAGCCATACTTGACCAAAAAGTTTTTAAAGACTGCTTAATAATTCCACAATTTTGTATCCTCGTCAGAGCTTGTGACACAGATGACGATGAACAGATCACGGAATTAGAGAGCACTCTGTTCTTGAATTCCGGAGCACCCTCAATCTTAACGCTTCCAACCTGATCCTCCTTTTGCCGCTCTGTTTAGAATCTGGTTATTGTGCCCTCGGTTTGGGAACTGCAGCAAAAGCTGACTGACGGCCGAGAGGCGCGGGAAACTCAAGGAAGGACGTTAGTTGGCTGCACCGTTGGTGACTGCATCCGAACTGGCGTCCTTTCTCCATCTACTGGGCGTGAAAATCACTGTTTTACTTGGCATGGGTGCGAAACCTTTCAATAGATTTGTTTCTCCCACCTTGAAATTGTTAGTTTATTTCCACTGCGGTAACAGACTTAAACCGAGAAACCGTTTTGGAGACCGACCTTCCAGGTTCGGGCGGCTTGGCCAACTCCGCCCTGTGGAGGGCGCTGTCGCCGCGTCGCGTCAAGGGTGACGTCACGGCGGGAGCCCTCACGGGGCCGCCCCTCCCAGCAGCCCGCTATCGCGAGAACTGCCCTTCCCCCTCCGAGCGACCGGGTTGCCCCGCTGCCGGAGGCCGCGTCTTTCCGCCGGCGGCTCGGGGTGCCGCGCCGCTGGTGCCGGTGCTTGCGCTGTGTGCGTGCGCTCACAGGCCTGTTTGCGCTTCGCCGACAGCCCGTCCTTTCGCTCTGGAGAAAACCCACAGCGGAGTCTGAATGATTTCTCTGCCTTCTGGTGCGAGTCCGGGGCTGTCGTGCGAGGTCCGATCGAGAGGGAATGTCCGGAGGTGGAGCGCCGCCTTGGCGCACCAGGGGCCTCCGCAGGAGCCACGGGCGGATTCCAAACGCGACCCTTCGTTTTCTAAGTCGACTCGCGCGCTTCCGAATTAGGGCGTGTCGCTCGCGGCGCCTGTGGCCCGGGAGGAGCGGCCCGGACCCCGCCCGGCCCGGCCCGGCCCGGCCGGCGGCACGACCCGGAGCCCTCGCTCCAGCCCCCGCTCCAGCCCCCGCCGTGCGCTCCCGCAAACTCTCGGTCGAAGCCGGGATTTCCACGTTTGCATGGCCTACACCTTTTCTATAAAGAGAATTTAAACATATGGCTTCTGTGTTTCATTTATTAAAATCAATGCTTGCTTTAGATTTCCTTTCCAAACAAAAGAAATATTTATAACTCCCACAGATACCTGCACTCTTGGGAGGAGTCATTTTGTGCCAGCAAACCTGTACGACTTTCGCGAGGCAGCTGTTCAGTGTGGGAGGCGAACACAGTTCTCAGGGTCTGTGCGCCTCTAGCTTTTAAGCCTGCAAAAGAGCAACACGACCTTTCTCTGCTTCACACAGCCCGCGTGAGGGTGAACGGAGATGGCGAGGGCAGGTGGGAGCGTCCTTCTCGCAGCGCCCCGTCTTCCTGGCCCCTTAGCCTTCTGCCATCCCGGCCGTGGGTTTTTGGGGCATAGGGCGAGACTGGTTGTGGTGGGCTCTGCTGAGGGAGGTGTGGCGCGCGCTGGTGCCTCTGAAGGAGCCCTGTGTGCAGCAGGCAGGGAGCGGACCCCCCTCTTCCACGGTGAGCAGACGTAGGGTCTTTGGAAAGCAGGATGGTGAGCTCATGTGCTAAATAATAAGCGGCCTGCGGTTTCTGTGAATGGTAATCACCCACCTTTGGACTAGATGAAACATTTCCTCTCCAGGCGAATATCTAACATCCTATCGTGAGATCCATTTTCAGGCAAAATTGAAACTTTGAACCCTGGAGAAAGTCATCCGCTTAACTTCCATTCAGCAAGTGTGTATCGGTCGCTCAATGGGCAAAGCACGGGAAGATGCCAAGACATAAATGAGGCTTCCAGCCCCGAGAGTGGGTCTGGGGAGGTATTGGGCGTCACTGGGGCCCTGGGTTGGTCCTGTGGACCTGGCGGGCTGTGCGGGGTCTTTTGCCTCTTCTAGAAGTTGTGAATTCATTTCCTGGACGTTCATTTCCTGCTGGGACAGTGCTGCGGCCAGTGGTGTTGTTCTGTCTCAGGGGTGTGAGTGTAAACCCTGGGACACATCAGTGGGAGAGCTAATTCTGAGGCGAAGGGTCGGGCAGCTTCACCGAGGAGGTGACATTCCAGCCTGACCCAGGAGGGCAAAGCTGGGGTCTGTGTGAGTCACCATCCCGTCACCGTGGCGAGCGGCCTGGGAGGGAACACGTGAGGAGGACGGCTGTGTTCGGCTCAGTTTCAGAGCTCTCAGCCCCTGGCCGGCTGGCCTTGTGCTTGGGCCTGTGCAGCACGGTTAACCGCCATGGGAGCACGTGGCGGAGCAAACCGCTCACCTCGTGGAGGTGGGGAGCAACCAGGTCCCACCACTCTCGCCCAGGGCCAGGTACCCTGAGACTCATTGTCCTCCCCCAGTCCCCTTTTCCTGAAGTGGAGCCGCAGGCTGGAGCCTAGGTCTCCAACAGGCCTTGGGGCCCATTTGAGATGAAAACTACAGCAGGGTCTTTGCAGAGGTTTTCTGAGTTAAAAGGAGATGGAAGCCAGGCATGGTGGTACACACTTGTAATCCCAGAACTAGGGAGGCTGAGGCAGGAGCATCACATGAGTTGGAGGACAGCCTAGGCTGTATAGTGAGACCCTGGTTCAAAGACCTGACAAGCAAAAAAGGGAAATGGAGGCATGAGCCACTTCAGACGAGAGGAAGGGTACAGATAGCATGGGTGCTGCCAACACCCAGGTGAGAAGAGTGTGTCTGTCTGGGTGTGTGTGTGTGGGTTTTGGACTTTTAATTCTACAGACAGTGGTGATTCTCTTTGCCCTTATTTCTTCTCAGAGGCAAGCGGCCTCCAGACTGCCTCTGTGCCCCACACGCGACTCTCCTGCCTGCTCTGTGAGAGGACAGGTGGCCCTGGAGACTTTCCCCTTCCTTCGCGGGCGTGGTGGTGAGTGCGGTCAGGCCGAAAGGGAAAGATGGAGAGAGGGCAGGGCTTGCTTCCCAGGCCTGCGCACCCCTGGCAGGCTCCCGCAGGGCCCGGCTGCTTCTGGGGCAACTGCTCATGCTCTGTGTGGCAGCCAGTCGTGCCCTGGCTGGCAGTTCCCAGCACCTGCTGCCCCTCAGCTGTCGTGTGCAGACGCTGCCCTGTGTCCGGCAGGACAGGCTTCCAGCAATTTCTGCAAGCCTGGCACATAGCTTCTCTACCACGCAGCAAGCTCTGCCCTGCCTCCGGTGAGCTTTGGGCCTGTCCCATGGGTGCAGCACAGCTTGCTGGATGCACTGCCCTGAGCGGCAGCTCCTCCTGGATCCCTGACCTCTCCTCGGTGCCAGCCCCTCCTCATTGCCCTGGGGCGCTGTAGCAGTTAACAAATATGAATTCTTTTTTTTTTTTTGAGACATAGTGTTGCTATGTAGCTCAGGATGGCCTCGAACTCATGGCGATCCTCCTGCCTCAGCCTCCCAGATGGTGGGATGACAGGTGTGTACCACCGTGCCCAGCAGCAAATCTGAATTCTAAACTTCCCTGTTCAAATTTCTGTATGATTTCATGCTCTTGACTAGACCCAAGTGGATACATTAGTGCAGTGAAGTCCTTTTGTCTTAACAGAGAACTTAAGCACAGTGCTCTGGAGAACAGGTGGAGGCAGGGCTCCTCTGTCGAAGGCCCAAGACTTGCCCCATGCGGTTTTTCTTTGTGTCCCTGAGACAGCTGCCCTTGAAACGCCAGGGCTTAATGGAAAACTGTTGCTGTGCAGTGTTGGGAGCCATTTAGCGGAATAAGTGGGTCAGTTACCCGTTTCAGGAAAAGCGCTGTGGCACAGACGGGAGGGCACTGGAAGGAGAGGGCGTCAGGGACACTGGCTGGTACGAGCGAGAGAGCCTCGGCCTGAAGAGAAGCCGGAATGCAGGGCGGGGGCGGCGGCTTGGGTGCCACCCTTGTGAGCGCAGCTGCTGAGCATGCTGGGCGCAGGCGTGGGGCATGGCCATGGCACAGGCAGACAAGCGAGCCGGCAGGGAGAGCCCGCCTGGCACTGTGTGGGGCGGCGGAGCAGGTCCTTCGGAGGGATGGCAGAGCTGTCTCCTGGCAGATGCTCACTGCCTCAGCCTGTGGTGCTGCACACGGGACCCGAGCCTGGGTGACTCGGAGCAGCCTGGACTCTGCAGCTCCGAGGGGCTCCGCGGGGGACAGCAAGCCGAGAGCCCCGGGCATCGGGGTGCTGGGAGCCTGGACAGCAGGCACGGCCGGCCCATCCCCCACCCGTCCCCCGCCTGTCCACTGCCCGTCCCCAGCCCGTCCTCTGGCCGCCCCGCAGCAGGGCTGAGGAAGCCGCTGCGCTCAGGCCGCAGACGGTGTGGTGCAGCTCACAGCCCTGTCAGAGCGCAGCTCTCCTGGAAGTTGACTAAGAATGTTTTGGGTCATTTTCCTCTACTCTCAGGCTCTGCCCTCTGTGATTTTCATGATGCTCCATGGGATAAATAATTCTGGCTTTTTGGAAATGTTTTCCTCTGAATTGGATTCGTGTATCCTCACAGGGATGTGTCTCACTCGCCTTCCTGTGCCTGGGCACATGGCCTAGGCACTGGCAGAGGCCGGCAGCTGGTGAAGGAACCAGCCACGTGACACCTGTGTGCGGGGTGCCAGATCACCCCGACCCCCTCCTCAGGACCTGGCAGGACAGACAGACGAGCTGCCTACAGGGAGGCCGACCATCCACACCAGAGCTGCTTTGGGAGGCAGGTATCTCTGACTAAAGACTGGCTGCCGGAGAGGGTTCCTGAGGAGCCTTGGACGGAAATCTTGGCTCGGAAAAGACTCGGCTCTTTAGCAGCTGCTTGATTTTCTGTTTTTAGTTTTCATCTAAATGTGACATCAAGGCTTGGGGTTTTAGGCCGCAAACGTAGTAAACTGGGGGCTCTGCAAACAGCCTCCTTGGGTGCGGGGACATCGGTGTCTCAGCACCTGGAAAACACAACACGGAGCAGACAGGGCAGACACACAGGGGAAGGGAAGGAAGAGAAGTAAAGGTGTCGCTGACAGCTCGCTGAAGTTCAGCGCCGTCTGCCGTGCACAGGAGCTGAGGCTGCTCATGTCAGAAGAATGAAGACGGGGCAAGGTCAAAACAGGAGGAAGGAGAGAGGACAGAGGGGGAGGGGTCACAGAGGAACGAAGCCACGTGACACGTGCGCAGCCGCTCCCGAGATGACCACAAAGGGCGTGTACCGGAAACATAAACAAAAAAAAAAAAAAGAGAGAGAGAGAGAGAAAGAAAAAAGAAAAGAAATAGTCTTCTCAGCCTGCAGATTGCGTGAACAACTTCATGGACCCCTCCCACCCTGTAGTTCACCAAGGACCTCAGGCAGCTCCCAGTTTCTTACGGGAGAACACGGCTCCTCGCAGGGCCCTGGAAGGAGTCTGTGGATGCCCCTCCATCGGAGGGGCTGCACAGGGACGAGGGGCGTGTGCCACGGGGAAACTACCCAGTGGATGAAGATGACGGGGACTCTTTCAAGTCGCGATGATGTTATTCGCTGCTCCAAATGGGTGGCTGCCAAGTCAGCCGTGCACACCAGAAGTGAGGACTCCTGGCTCCTCCTGTACGAGTGGCCCGGGGCCCCGCGGGGGCGAATCTGGGGAGCTGCGGTCAGACTCGGGGCCCCTGGGCCCCAGCACCTTGGGAGAGCGAAGAGTGCTGCAGGCAGGCTGCTGAAGAGTGGCCCTGGGTCCGAGAGTGCGTCATTTTGTTTGATACAGCGCCGGGTCTGAATCAGTGATACAGAACAATTTAAAAATATAAAATACCGACATTTCTACATTCTAATAGAGGAGCTTCTCTTTTCTAATTCCTTGCGTGCTATCCTCACAACTTACAAAGCTGTAAATGTCAGTGCACAAATGTGACTCCAGTGTCTTCAACATCAAGTGTCAGACACATTTTTCCTGAGGTTACACAGGGGTGGTGGCCCCAGCAGACTGCCTGGCGGGAACGCGGCCGCTTGTGAACCCCAGCCCTGCGGGCTCCCAGTGGGGCTGTGCAGCAGGCCAGCTGAGTCCTCAGGCCAAACGCCGTAAGCTACGGGCTTCTTCTGAGGGGCTGGTCCTCATGTGAAGCCTCTGCCGGCAGCTGCTAACCGCTCCCCACACCCTGTGCCATTGACTGGAGACCGGCTCTCAACAGACGGATGTTAGAGCACGCGGCCTCCAGGGCTGGTGGCTGGTAATGAGGCTAAATGTCCATACCTCGCCTCCCACTGACCAAGTGTATATACATTAGCCACAAGTGTTTTAAATACCTTCTCAGAAATGATGGTAATGGTCAGCATGAACATCTTAAGTTCAAGTGGTTAATTTTGGAACGTAATTTTATCATTGATAGAAGTTGGTTAATTTGGTTCATATTTATTTATCATGTTTTAGTTATCTGAGATGAGATCTCACTATGTAGTTCAGGCCGGCCTTGAATTCACTATGTAGCCAAGGCTGGTCTTGAACTTATAGTGATCCTCCTGGCTCAGCCTCCCGAGTGTTGCATTTACAGGTGTGTACCACCACACCTGGCTATGAATTCTGTTTTTTGTTTTTTTTTTGAGACAGGGTCTCACTTTGTAGTTCAGGCTGGCTCTGAGCTCACTATGTAGCCCAGGCAAGCCTCAAACTCAGCAATCTTCCTGTCTCTGCCTCCCGAGTGCTGGGATGACAGGCGTGAGCCACCACACCCGGCACTGTGGTATGCAGTATTGATGGTTGGTTGGCGTGAGTCACCATGCCCAGCATTATATGTGGTTACCGGGGAACGAACTCAGGACCTTGCGCTTGCGAGGCAGGCGCCGGAACCACTGTGCTAACCTTCCGGCCCTGGTTTTACTTTTTAATATGACTTTTAATTCCAAATAGAACACAACTCTAGATAGAATTAAAATCTCTCAATTATGTTCTTGCACCATCTAATTTGCCTTTCTGCCTTACACAGAAGTTTTGAAATGTAGTTGTTTGTGGCCACACCTGTTTTCTGCTTGCATGTAAGGCTATTTTACTCATTTGTAGAAATTTACCCAGTGTTGGTCTTGGCTTTGGCCTCTGTAAAGTGGGTGCTAAGAATAACACCTGTTGGTTTGATGAGAAAATTAAGCAGATTGCTTCATCCTGTAAATACTGATGACATGTTAGCATAACAATTGTTGCTACCATGACTTTTGGCCAATGTCTCCAGCAACTCCTTTTTCCCTGTTTTCTGGACAGGCTTCCTGGCAAAGACGTTTTGCAGAGACAAGGGAGATCGAACCCCTGTGCCAACCCTGCCCCATCTAGGCGGCACCCCAGTCTGCCAGTCACCTAGTGTTCAAGTGTCGAGAGCAGACGGCCCTGAAGGTTGGAAGCCGAGCACTAGACTTCTGAAAATCAGGGAGAGGGGAGCCCTGAGCCCCAACCGCTCCCCCGTTTCTGCCCACAGCTCATGTCGCCCCAGCTCAATCTGATGATGATGAAAAGCTACTATATTTGTTTTTAAAAAGTAGTATAATGGGGTATAATTTACACTTGATAAAATGCACACATTGAAACTGTGGGGCCTGCCTCACGTGGCCCCCAGCACGTCCACGCAGGGACGCTTGCACTGGCCCCAAAGGCCGCTCTGCCGCTCCTGCCCTCCTCACTTCCTCCCTCCGTCCTCTGAGCAGCCACTGGCCCTGGCTCTGCCCAGCGGGCCGCCCTTCGTCCTGGGTTTTGCGCAACGGGCGCCTGAGCATGGGACACTGGACCTGTTGGTTCTGAGGTGCGTCCACGTCTTCCAGCGGCGGCGGCGGGAACCTTGGGCCTGTCCCCAGGGCGAGCGTGCCAGCAATGGGCTCTGCCTTCCCCGCTTTCCTGAGCTTTCCGAACTACCCTCTCTCACCATTCTCTGCAGCCAGTAGGAAGTTGTTGAGCATTACTCTGAGAAGTTTCTCCAAGGAAAACACACATTTTTTCTTTTTTCCCAAACAAAAATAATATATACCATTCTAATGCGACTTCCTTGTACCCAGCGCAGGAAGCCCTGAGAAGCCTTCAGGGATGGGCAGGGCTGGCCCAGAAGAGTAGCTGCCCCACGGGCCACGGCCCCACACTGCTGGAGGCTGTGCCTGCCTCGAGCCCTTGGCCTCTCGTGGGCGCCAAACATGGAACAATCCCAGGCCAAGGTGACGGCCCGTGTCTTTGTTTTCCGTCTGTGGCCTCCTGATGTGAGTTTTAAGTCTTGCGTGAGTAACAGCTCTACTTAGGCCCTTGTGGGGACCTGGAAGTAACGAGCAGTCAGGTGCTGTGGGAGGTGCCCAGCCGGGCTGCAGGCGCTGCACTGGAGGGCAGAGACTTCCCAGTGAAGGAGAGAGGAGTTGGGCGCCGTGTGGGGCCAGAGCGGCGAGTGCCCCGGGCTTGGGCCGCGGAAGAGCGGGCGGCACACAGCCGCGGGCTCCGTCCCTCCGCCCTCCCTGTCCACAGCTACCTAGCAGTGACTTCGCACCTGTCTTCATTTTTGGCCTGTTCATTCATGCTCGAGAGCAGAGAGCAGGTAGCAGAGAGCACAAGGGTTTTTTAAAATATTGAGAAAGAAAAAAGAACAGAGATAAAGTGGAGAGGCTGGGTTTTCAGGCCACTTTTCTGGCTGCTCCTCTGGGTGCTGCGGGGAGGCTGAGGGAGGCTTGAGCCGCAGGGAAAGCTGCCCTCAGCCTTCAGCCAGAAGCAGTGTCTGCTCCCTCAGGCCTCTGACTGCTCTACTCCTTGGAAAGCAGTGCGGATCGTGTAAACATGATCATATATACTTTTCTTTGTCCTTGAATACTGAGCATTCAGAGTTAGATTTGCGGCTTTTATCGCTGCCCTGTGAATAAGCCCTTCCCTGCACTCTCACTGAGCTCCGTTCAGTCTCTCCCGGCCTTGCCTGTGCCCCTCTGAGGTGCCCTGCATTTTATTTTCATGAATGGTTACTACAGATCGGTTTTGGTGACACATACTCTCTTTGTAAGTAATCACTTAGAAATGAATAGCAGTTAAACACGTGGGGAGGGGCAGCCATTCTGAGAGGAACTGCTTAATCAGCGGATACTTCTGTCTGCAGCTTGAACTTCTACTGGATGCCAGGAGGCCGTGCCCTGTGGTGTTCACTGTGCTAATTCTGGCCCCATGGGCTTCATTCTATTAGTTTCCCGTTTGATGGAAGGTTAGCCATTTAATTTTTCTGTGCCTCTGTTTTCTTCCAAGTAGCCCCAAGAGGGCCAGGGATTTACCTCAGTGGTTCTGACATCTGCCAAGCAAGACCAAGGTCCCGAGTTTGATCCCCAGTTCCACATGCCACAGTGTCGGGCCTGGTGGCTCACACCTGTCATCCCAGCACTTGGAAGGCAGAGGCAGGAGGATTGCTGAGAGTTCAGGGCCAGCCTGAACTACAAAGCGAGACCCTGCATAAAAAAAAAGCTAAAAAAGAAAAAGAAAGAAAGAAGAAAAGAAAGAAAGAGATAAAGAGAGAGAAAAAGGAAAGAAGGGAGAGACAGTAGCTCCAAGAATGCTGATTCCTGGTGACTAACTGCAGGAGAGATCTTGTAGGTCTCCTGCCCCAAACACCTGTTCAGCCATTGCCCGGGCTTCTCCCGGGAAACGGCCCCATTCCTGGAGACAGGCGACTGGCTGCTGGGTGATCCAGTCTCCCGGCTCCGTGTCAGAAGCTGCTCGGAGGAGCTTCTCTGTGAGCGCCATAGACGGCCATCACCTCCCATCTCTTTCCCCTCTTCCTGCCTTCACGAGGAGGCAAAGGTCAGGAGGTCAGGGTGAGAAATAATAACCACTGGTGCTGTGTCGCTATTGGGACTCAATGCCCACCGCTCACAGTGGGGCGGGGGGCACAGTCATCCACCCGGAGGGACAGGCTGCGACTGAGCTAAAGCACACGGCGTGAGAGGAGACTGAACAGGAGTTCTGACCTTCTTTGTAAACCTTTCCATTTTCTCAGCTTAGGCGCACTTTATTTTTAGGAAGCATGATTATCCCCCTTGATCCAGTCAAATAGGCATTTCTTTTCTTACATTTTCCTTTTCAGAAAGACTTGAATACAATCACCTTATCCGAGAAGCCTTGCTGATTATCTCTGAGCTGAGAGAGAGGGACAAACCTGGGACTTACAAAAAAACCACGGTCGGAAAACTGTTAGAGGTGACCTAAAGGTTCGGAGCAACAGCCGCCCTGGAAGCCAGGACTGTTTCCGGAAGCAGAATTTCTTTTCCTGGATTCTCATGGAAGAGCTGGTAACTGCCAGATGCTCAGGTGACCCCCACAGATGGGTCTCAGCTGAACTCAGACCAGAGGCCGCTGCTGCTGTGGAGTATTCAACCCCTGGTGACGCTGTTTTGAGACTGACCTTGCTGTGGCCACGCCGGGCTCACACCATCCTCCTGGCTCAGCCCCCAGCAGCTGGGCTGAGAGGTGCTGCCACCATGCCTGGCTGGGCCACTTCTGAGAGCAGTGCTACTGTACTCCACGCGCCAGGTTGGCCACAGAGGAGGAAGCCAGTCAGAGAGCTCCTCCCTTCGCAGACAGAGACGCCCCTCTCATCTGGGCAGAGACTCACCAGCATGGTGATTTCCGCGGACGGGAGACGGGTCCCACAGAGCCCACGGCCTTTGCTTTGCGTGCGGTGCATGGTCAGCGTCGAAGGTGTCAAGATTGGGGGGGCTCGTCGTCCACCATTGCTTGGAATCCACCTTTATATTTCGGGGAACTTCTTGTGAACAAAGTTTATAGCTGAGTTTTACAAATGAAATAAAAAGGTGTGAAAATTACCATTAAGATGATTAAGGTTGGGCCGGAGGGTTAGCTCAGTGGTTCCGGTGCCTGCCTCGCAAGCGCAAGGTCCTGAGTTCGATCCCCGGTAACCACATACAATGCTGGGCGTGGAGACACGCCCACCAACAATCAACACCGCATACCACAATGCTGGACATGGTGGCTCACGCCTGTAATCCCAGCACTCGGGAGGCAGGGACAGGAGGATTGCTGAGTTCGTGGCGGCTTGCCTGGGCACCATAGTGAGCTCAGGGCCAGCCTGAACTACAAAGCGAGACCCTGTCTCAAAAGCAAAAAAAAAAAAAAAAAAAAAAAGATGATTAAGGTTCTCTTGGGCTCTCCCTTCCAAGATGACATCTTAAAATGGAAAAGGGACACAGGTCGTGTGGACGCAGCCTCCTCCTCCACCCAGGACCTGCCTCCTGACAGCAAGTAGGGTAAACCCCGGAATTCAGCCTCACCCAAGAGCTGGCCCCTTAGCGGACATGGCGGTGCATTCCTGTTAACCCCAGCAATCAAGACGCTGAGGCAGGAGTCTTGCTCAGTCACTAAGTTGTCACCTGGAAGTAGACTGCTTGCAGAGGTGCAGCACGTGCCATCAGCATTCCCCACAGCCTTGCAGCAGGGCCCTGCGTCCAGAGACAGAGCCTGGGGTCTGGCAGGCTCCTGGGAGGGGCCGCTGTCCTGTGTCTGGGCGGGAGTGCCCGCGGCTGTGGGGTGGGCGTCGCCAGGGCCCCTCCTCACACCTGCTGTCCCTGGGAACCGTGGTGTCATGGGCCTTGGGCAGGCCAGGCGTCCACTGGCTCTGCCTCCCTGACCCACTTCCCCAGCATGCGGCTCTCCTGAGTAAGGCGCTGCCCTCCCTGGTGCCCCCAGTGCTTCTGCGGCTGGCAACGGCACGCGGCCTGTCCGGAACCTGGGCTGAGTTACCATCTCCATGTCAGGTCTGCACAGGCTCTGACTGCTCCGCAGCAGCCCCCCCCGCTCCTCCCTCAGCGGAGGAGGGGCCCACGTGGCCCCTGTGCAGTGCTAGCTCCATGCTGCAGGGCTCTGCTCTGAGTTTTCTGGAGGGAAGTCTCACCATATAGCTCAGGCTGGCCTTGAATTCCTGGTGATCCTCCTGCCTCAGCCACCTGAACTCTTGACACTAATGTGAATCTTCAACTACAGGACTGTGCTGTGTTGCAGGCTGTGTGTGTGTGTGTGTGTGTGTGTGTGTGTGTGTGTGTGTTTCCCCTAGAAAACTCTAGAAACTGCACAGTGGAAACCGCCCCCCCAAGCGCTGGAACGTGAGTCTCCATGCTTGGACCCCCATGATGACACCAGCAAACTGACCTGAGTGTATGGGTGTGTGCAGGGCTAGCTCCATGCTTCATGGCACCCATGTTTCTGCTGGACATGGCAATGATGTACACCTGTCATCCCAGCACTCTAGGAGGCCGAGGCAGGAGGATCACAAATTTGAGCCCAGCCTGGGCAACTTAGTGACTTAGCAAGACTTTATCAAAAATAAAAAGTGAGGGCCAGAGATTTAGCTCAGTGGTTCTGGCACCTGCCTAGCAAGTACAAGGTTCTGAGTTCAATCCCAGTAACCACATACAACAATATGGGGTGTGGTGACACACCTACCAGCATTTGGTACCATAAACCATGATGGTGGCTCATGCCTACAATCCCAGCACTCGGGAGGCAGAGGCAGGAGGATTGCTGAGTTCCAGGCTTGCCTGGGCTATACGGTGAGCTCAGGGCCAGCCTGAGCTACAAAGTGAGACCCTGTCTCAATGAATGAATGACTGAATCAAATAAATAAATTAAATGTGAGAAGGGCCATGGACAAGGCTCCCTCCTCTCCAGCTGGCTGCGGGCAGCTCTCTCCTCTGCACTGTGACAGCCCCGCCCTCCCAGAAGAGAGTTTGTGTGTCGCCGTGTCAGCTTTCTATGCTGTGAAAGGAGCGGCACAAACTCAGTGGCCGTGGTCTGAACGCTTGTCTCCTCCATTACACATGGGGAGAAGGGACCACAGATGCCGAGGACGGGGCTGCAGGAGGTGTCCGGGTGTGTCTGGATGTCCCCCCAGAGCCTCATGGACTCACAGATGGGGCTTTTTTAGAAATGGCTGCATCTAGAGTATGTGACGCTAAAACTGATTCATGGTAAATCCTAACATTGAGGCCACTAGGACCAGGGTGTGAGCACTGCCCACCTTGAGTGGCCTGGACAAGACACAAGGGACAGAGGGGCTGTGGTCATCCTGGCAGCTTACCACAGACTGTCTCTCTTCTGTGATACCCTCGCCCACACCACCCTGCCTGGAGCCAGCTCACCAGGAGCTAAACTTCTGTGAGCTCCCCGCTAACTAACCCTTTCCTCCTTCAACTTGGACGTTGGATACTTTGTCTCAGCAGTGAGAAAAGCAACTCAGACAGGAGGTGAAGAGGCAGGGCTGCTGGAATAGGTGCTCTCCATGCTTGTCTTCTGCCCTTGCCCTCTGGGACCAGCCTGCGGGGCACCACGCTGCAGGCAGGGCACGGCCTTACCAGACAAAGGGCTGTGGGCGCTGGACCTGTGCTCCTGGGCTGCACGTGGGAGTCAGCGTCACAGCCCCATGTCACAGCAGCAGACGGATGGAGAGGGCCGTGGCACGAGCAGCCACTCACTCCCCTGTTGGTGACAGACTCAGAGCCCGGTGCGGCCTTGCTCCCCCAAGGAGAGGTTGTGGCCGCCCAGAGCGCTGCTCATCTGGAGCCGGAAACCGTTTCCACGCTCATGTGGACTGTTGGCCCCGTGGGCCGTCCTGATGGACATGAGGCCCCGCCTCAGCCGCGGTCTCAGAAGGGTCCTGCTGGGCCCTTCATCTGGCAGGGAGCCTCCCTGGAGCCGGCTTCTTCTCGCCTGTGCCGCGCTGAGGACTGCTAGCCAGTGACAGGAACCGGGAGCAGCCGGCGAGGTCCGGTCCCCCTCCGCTGGGAGGGGCGGGCGGCTGCTGGCCCGCAGAGCTGGAGTCTGACACTGGCTGCTCGCAGGGACAGGCCCGGCGCTTAGGCTACAGTTCCGGGAGGCGCTGGGCAGCTTGTTGGCCCTGGAGGCACCAGGACAGCCTGCCTTCCAGGGTCCCACCCAGGCCCCGGCCCCCGAGTGGCCGCCCGGGGCTCCGTGCCCACAGTGGGGCCATCTGCTGTGCATGCAGGGTCCTTCTGAGCAGCGGCTCGGCGCCACACAGAGTCGTTACGTCTGCTGACTTGCTGCCAGCGTCCTGGGCGTCCCGCACGGCCCGGGACCCTGCTCTAGGCTGCTGGGGCCTGGCCTTCCACTGCAGTGCCCTGCAGTTCTCAGACAGGGCAGGGACTCTGCCAGGAGCCTCATCTCAGCTCCGTCTCCAGCCAGCTCTGCCGGAGCGGGGCTCCAGGCCCAAGACCAGGCCGCGTGCGCTGCGCAGCGGGAGGCTGCCGTCCGCCCTCGCTGCTCGCCTGACCGTCCGTTCTTTCTTCTCCGCCTGTCCCTTCTCTGGTACTGCTCCGGGGCAGCGCCAGGCACACGCTCCAGCTCCCACGCAGGTGTGGAGGGGGCCTGGATGGGCGTGCTTGGGAGCCGCCGCCCTCCCTCGGCGGCCCTCAGCTCCTCGGCCCTCCGCGTGGCTCAGGCAGCGTCTATTTACACAGCACTTCCTGACCATGGTTCCCACGTGTCTCTGAGCAGCTTATTGTGGTTCTTTGCTGCACCTCACCTCCCTGTCCCATCGTCTTCTCTCCTGCCTGAGTAAGGCTTCTGGGACGCAGGCTGACCCGCCTTTTTCTCTGTGAGAAGTGTCCTCCTGCGAGCCAGGGACCCACGGTGCCCCTCTGCGACGCTCGGCCCGAGAGCCCGCTCTGCGCCCGTGGCTGGACCTTCCCTAGGCAGGTCTGTGTCCTCACAGGACAGTAAGGACGCCAAGCTGCCGCCCTGCCCAGCACTGCCCTCAGGCCGCCAGCACCTGAGGACAAAGCACCGTCTCATAATTGCAGGGATGAAATGATTCTCTATGCAGAGTTGGTTTTTTTTTTTTTTAAGTGCCTTCAAATTAATTTGAAATGGATCAAAGACTTTAACTGGAAACTGAAAATACCAGAAGAAAAAGCCTGGCGTGGTGGCCCATGCCTGTAATTCCAGCACTCAGGAGACTGAGGCAGGAGGATCACCATGAGTTCAAGGCCAGGCTGGGATACATAGTGAGACACTGCATCAAGAACCCCCACCTCATAAAAAAGCGCTAGAAGAAAACACAGGCTTGGTACAGGGATTGGTTTCCTGGGTGGGAGCCAGGGCTCAGAATCGAGGTGACTGGTCAAATGGAACCCCATTCAATCCAAAGGCTTCTGTGTGCCAAAGGAGAGCATCCACGGGGCGCAGGGCTGGCTCATGGGAGGGGAGTGAATCTCTGCTGGCTCTTTGTCTGGCCGAGGGTCAGTATCCAAATAAATAAAGAACTAAAACAAATTTGCAAAGCAAAGCTTCTGTGAACGCTCCGGCACGTCTGGGGGGAATGTGCATTAGTGGACAGCAGTACAGACCTCCACACGCTGAACAGAGCTGCCGTCCGCCCCAGCCGCCCCACTCCTTGGCACAAACCCGGAGGAATCGGTCGGCACCCCAGAAGGCTCCATCGGCCCAGGTGCCCTCGCCAGACGTGGGGTGGAGAAAGCATGGCACCCAGTGGGTCAGCTCAGCCAGCAGAGACCAGATTGCCCCTCAGGAAAACGGACAGAACCAGAAGGCACAGACGGACAGTAGCTACTTCCTCTCATTCGGAAACAAACCAAAAGGACCCAGCAGTGGAGGTAGGACCCCCCAGGGCTGGGGGGTGTCAGGGAAGGGGGCAGGTGTGGTCAAAAGTGGACTGTGCTTGTGTACAAATACCACGGACCCACTGAGCTGTGCAGACAGTCATGGCTGTGAGTGCGTCAGCCAGGCACAGAGCACACGGGTCTTACCTGACATGGATGTGCCCTCTGGCCCGGACCACAGCGGACCCTCGGGAGCGCTTTCTGGTAAAAAAAAGCTACTTCCATGGGGGAGGGGGCCCTGTGACAGTTGACCTAACGGATCACACTATACTGTAGAGGACAGTGCCTGCAGTCTCATGTCCGTCTGGTAGTTGACACTACAGAGCGTGTTCGAGGATAGATTTATACTCTCCCAAGCCAGCTGACAAAGACTTTGAGGAAACAGGCCTGGAAAAGTTCCAGAAAACGCCAGGAGTTACAATCCAGGGTCTCACAGTTTGAAGGGAAAACTCCTGCTAGACAGATGCCCCCGTTCCTTTTGGTTCTGCAGTGTTCTAGGCTCCTTGGGTTTTGGGGAGCCTGAGGTGGCCCCAGGCCTCAGCCTGATGCTGGTCCTGAGTGCTCCCCCCTGGGCTGTGCCCAGCCCTCTGCAGGCCTCGGGCTCAGGAAGGTCCCTCGTCTGTTGCCTTAGAAGGCCTTGAGAGTTGTTCTCCACTGGTTAATAGCTAACTGAAATGTCACACGTGAGCGTTGTTCAGTCCAAGTGAGTCTTGACTCCACACAGCAGGGTTTAAATGACCATACCCAAAGCGGTCCCATTAATTTTTCCCTGTCTGATTGATTTTCTTTAGCTTTGTGGAGAAAGCCACTGTAGCAGCAACATGATTACATCCTCACGATCATTCACTGGTCAGGAGGGAAACTTTTGCAGTGTGCTGGGCGCAGGAAGATAAGACTTCAGCAATGCGGCCTCCCTGGGACACTCTGCCCGCTTACTGGAAACCCAGTGTTTGTAGTGTTTTGTTAGTTCTCACTCGCTGTGGCAAAACTCCTTCAACTTGAAAGAGGAAAGGTTTACCGAGGTTGTTATTCAGGGGACCCATCGGGGGTGTCCCCGCGGCCTGCGGTGAGGCAGAGGCAGCAAAACAGGGGGATGGTGGAGCACGCTGTGCACCTCAGCCTGGCTGGAAGCAAAAGACCAAAGCGGAGAGGCGGCCCGGGTCCCTATACCTTTTCAAGGCCTGTGGGACCCCACGGGCCACCAGCACATGGGCCTCTGAGCGCCTCAAGACCCCAACGAGACAGCAGTATTGGAAATACCCAAGTTCAGAAGTGACTGGGACAAAGTTCACCCTGACTGACAGAGGCTAGGAAGGAATCTCAGCTTCCTAGGGCAAGACAAGCCCTGGCTGAGGCTGCCGCCTGGGGCCAACGCCTGGACCCTCAGGTTCCAGGCCAGACCTCTCTTGCTCTGTCTCTTGGGAAACCTCAGCTTCCCTGAGGCTGGGTGCTGTCGACAGCCTTCCTCTCTCCACTCAAGGGTCCCGCTGGCCCTGGGACCAGCGGACACACAGGACACCGACATGGGCCTCCTCAGCCAGCCGGACGCACAGCTCACATTCTGCCTTTTGCTCGCTCATTCATCCTACAGCTGTGTGCTGAGCTGTGCTCCAGGTGCGGAAGAGCCAGAGCAAGGGGCAGGTCCCAGCTGCTGGGAAGACAGAGGCAACGGGCCAGCGCTGACTCCACCAGAGCAGAAACTGGGCCTCCGCCTGGAGCGCTGGATAGAGAGAGGAGTCTCAGCGAGGGCAAGGGGACAGTGGAGACGGAGCCCAGGGGTCCGAGGAGGGGGGGAGGAGGCCTTTCAGCAGGCTGTGCGCCTGTGAGTGCATATGGTGCTGGGCACAGAACCCAGGGCTCGCACCTGCTAGGGGAGTGCTCTACCATCGCGTGGGCTGCAGCCTTTAAAATACTGATTTATTTTTGCAGATTGAGCATGGTGCCCTTGAAGTGATCTCTATCCCTGGCTCTTGTCTTAAATTGCCCAGGCTAGATTTGAACTCGTGGTCATCCTGGGTCAGCCTCCCAGCCCTGGAATTACAGGCACGGGTGCCAGGCCTCCTTTAAATTTTTATTTTGAGACCAAGTGTCTAGGCTGGGCAGGCTGGCCTTGGGCTTCACCTTCCTGCCTCAGTCTGCGAAGGAGCTGGGGTCTCAGGCTGGGCCAGTAGGTCCGGCTCACAGGACAGCCTTCTGAGCAAGGGTGTCCTCCACTGCGTGGTTCTGCACAGTGGCCTGGCGCAGGGCAGACGGGCCTGGGGACAGGACAGTTTGTGGCGGGGAAAGCAAGGCACACTGCGCCTCCCTTAGACAGGAAGCAGGAGGAGGGTGGGTGGCAGAGACAGAGGCTGCCAGTCTCACTAGAGGAAGGGGGCCGACTCGGCTGCCTCCTTGCCCAGGTGTGCTGCCCTTTCCACCACCAGTAACCCTCCAGCCCTCCGCTGCGCCGGCCAGTTCCTCTCCCAGGGCTCACCTTCTCTGCGGGGCGTCCGCACCCAGAAGCCAGGGGCGCGAGGCCGGTGACTTGGGCGGGAAAGGAGCCTGGAGCCCAGCCAGGGTGAGCCGCGCGGGGAGGGCAGCCGCGGACGGGCCAGGAGGACTGAAGTGAGGACAGGCGGAGCAGAAAGGCGAGGACGGGCGGGTGGACCAGGCAGGGCGGGCAGAAGTGCACGGGCTGGGGGCACGCGCGGTCGCGGGCCCGGGCCGCACACTGCCGCCCAGCGAGGCCCTGCGCGGGGCGCTGGACACGACCTCGGCCCGCAAGTCCACGCCGCAAGTCCAGAGCCGAGACCCGCCCCCGAGGCCTCGACCGCGCACGCGCAGCGCCGCCCCTTCCCCTCACCGCCCCTCCCCCCGGGCGGTGCAATCGGGGCCGCGGAGACAAAGCAGCGCGACCGCAACAGGTCCTCGATCGGGTCCGCGGTCCGGGATTCCCGGGCCCGCGGCTCCATGCGCTCCGTGCCCAGCATGATGCCGGTAAGCTGGGCTTCCTCGGGTCCGCGCCGATCGCCCGCGTTGCCCCCGGGATCCCGCGCCCCTCCCCCCGCTGCTCTCCCTGTGGTCCGCGACCTCCGCCCGGGGCGGGGGGGAGGACCGGTCCACCTGGCGCGGTTCCTAGGAGCAGGTTTCCTGACTTCAGAAGTGAGTTCCGGGCCGGGCAGGCGGAGCGCCTGTAGCGACTCGGCGGGTCGGGAACCGGGGTCGGTGCGTCCTGGTCCGGCTGTGGTCGCGGATCGCGTCGGGCGAGGCCGGGCGGGTCCGCGTCTACACTGGTGCCCCACGTCGCTGCGAGTGCTCCCGAGTCGGAGCGGGCGCGGGCGGCGCGCTCGGGCGGCTTCTGGCCGGAGCTGGTGGATCCCGAGTTCCGTGGCGGCCGGGCGCGAGGCGTCTCCCCGCAGCCTCGCCCCCCTGGCTGAGGGGGATCTGCGGCCCTGGGAGACGAAACTTAACATATATTTTCCTCTTCTTCAGCCTGTAGTATGGTTGGATTGGTTTTCATTCCAAAATGAGTCAGGTTTTGTTGTGTTCTGTTGTTTCGGAAAATTCTGCACAGTGTGTCCGGAAACACCAGTGCTTCGAGGAAAGCTGAGCGACCGCAGATCACGCACGGTGCTGCCGGCGCGCTGGTCTCGGCCCAGGTCCGCCGGGCACCTTCCGTGAGTTCCCATCTGGGCTCAAACTTTGCACCCTCCTGTCTCAGCCTCCCTTGGCGTTGGTACTTTGGTGTGCACCACCTGCCGGCTGATACACGGTGTTGTCGTGAAAAACGATGTGTGATTTAAAATGTAGCCTTCTAACCATTTGAAAGTGTGCAGTTTGTGGCTTTAACCACACTTCCTGATACATCCGCTCCTTACACTGCTCGGCCTTAAAAATGTGCAGAGGCGCTGGTCTGTTCCTCACCAAAGTGGTGCAGAATCCAGCGCCTTTCTTTTATGTGGGTCGTGAGGAGATAAGTGGACCCCGGCCAGGCAGGGAGGTGCTTTTGAGGAAACGGCTAAAAATACAGGGGGCTGGCATGGCCTGGAGAGGAGGAGGGCAGGGGGCTAGTGCTCAGGGCGCCCCCTTGTGAGGAGAGCGTGGCGGCCGCGAATCCTCGCGCCCCACCCTTGCTCGGGCTTTCCTGAGGGCCTGGCTCCCGAATGGAAGCAGACGTTTTGAGAATCGTCCTAGACATTGCTCCTTCCGCACCTTCATTTGTGCAGCGTTACACTCAAGATTGTTTTCGAGTCTGTCTAACTCAGAACATCCGGGAATAGTTTTTAGAACAAATGGGCATTCGTGCCTGCCGTTGAAAAGGTATGTTAAAGCAGAACACCAGCCTCACGGGGCGTTGAGCTGTGGCCCAGGGAGGACGGTGAGGGCTGAGCAGCGAGGGCCAGGTCACTGAGGGCCAGGGGTGTGCATGTCCTGCCATGCGTGAACGAGCATCCTGCGTGTGTGCTGTCCGGGTGGTGGGCACCAGCTACGCGCGGCCACCATGACAGAAAGGTGGCTGACAGGACCAGGAAGCTGGACTTGGGAAAGTTTATTCAATCATAATTATGTTTAGAAAGCCTCCTGGGCCTGGTGGCTGCCGAGTGTGAAGTACATTCACACCCAGATGTTGTCCTATAGGCCAGACACTGATTACAACTGATAGTTTTCTTTTCCTTTTTGGTGGTGGTGGTGAGCTGCATGCCCAATCCCACACCAATGATATTTTCAAGGAAACAGTTGTTTATATCCTGAAAGCTCAGCTGGGCATGGGGCCACATGTCTGAAGTCCTAGCACTCCGGAAGGCTGAGACAGGAGGGTCACAAGTATGAGCCCAGACTAGGAATTTAGTAATTTGGCGAGACCCTGTCTCAAAAAGTAAGAAAAGGGCTGGGGTGTAGGTTAGTGAGAGGCCCCAGGTTCGTTCCCAGGATCACCACCACCTCTGCCACAATAAACTATTGAAGCCATCATGGCTTAATTTTTTATTATCTTTTCACATTTTATCTTTCAGTGTTGCAGAGGAACTGGGATTATTCCTATTTATTTTGTGATGTTGCAAAATAAATCTGATTTGGGGCATCTAGGACCAGTAAGTGGGTGCTGCTGCTTGTTTTCACTCTGGAGGCGTGATCTATTTTGGTGGTAATTGTATGTTTACAGGCCAATAACTCCTGCTCAAATCCGTGGATTCTTTTCACAAGTCTAGTTCTGTTTGCACGTGTTTCCAACCTGAAATTGTGTTTTGAATCTAAAAATCTTTCAAGATGCAACCATGGGGGCTTTGATTTATATGATTATATCATGTTCAGAAAATAGAACAAAAACAGCCATTTTGGTTAGATTCGGTTTCATTCCAGATTGAAGCTCAGATTTATGTTTTAAAGTTAGGCTCCTCTCCTTATAGACTTGTTCTCAAAGGCCAGTAGATAAGAAATGTTTCAAGTACCTCACGTCTCATGTGTTATAGTTAGTTGTATTGCCTTGTGATTTCGGGCGTCTTAGTGAAAAGCTGAAAGACATTTGAAGTTGTACTTTTGCCTTTTTAGAAACCAAATTTAGACCTTATAAATGGGCATAAGATTCCACCTGCTTAGACCTTAAAAATTTAAGAGAATTGGGCCGGAGGGTTAGCTCAGTGGTTCCCGCGCCTGCCTCGCAAGCGCAAGGTCCTGAGTTCGATCCCCGGTAACCACATACAATGCTGGGCGTGGAGACACGCCCACCAGCAATCAACACCACATACCACAATGCCAGACGTGGTGGCTCACGCCTGTCATCCCAGCACTCGGGAGGCAGAGACAGGAGGATTGTTGAGTTCGCGGCAGCTTGCCTGGGCACCATAGTGAGCTCAGGGCCAGCCTGAACTACAAAGTGAGACCCTGTCTCAAAAAGCAAAAAAAAAAAAAAAAAAATTAAGAGAATTTATTTATCATGAAGAGACAGGTGGTAACTGACTCCTTTACTGCTCTAGGAAGAATGGGTCTCCCCCCACCGGCTTCTCCCGGGCACACCGTAAAAACAGTAAACAAAGCTCTTCTGGGGCTTGTAAGGAACGTGGTGGCTGTTCATCTCTGGGTCATCTGCTGTGGTGCAGGGCACCCGCTAGTCTCTCTACGGCCAGTGTCACCCCTTTGCTGCACCCAAGAGGTGGCTGCATGTGGCGCTGGGGTGGCTGGTGGCCTGGGTCGCAGACTTCCCCGCGGCTCTCTCAAAGCCGGTGTGAAAGGTCTGCAATCCACCACCTCAGCAGCCACGTGCCGTTTAAACATCCTGAGCAGTGGGGGCAGCAGGTGCGTAGGGAACATTCTTCTTAAATCAGCCGGAGTTGAGAGAAGAACACAGCGGATAGGCCTGGAACAGAAGGTGTGCACATGCCGGAGTGACAGGTGAGCCCTTAAATGTGTGTCCTCCTGGGTTAGCTGACACTAGGGACTCTTAAGGGGCATGGGGTATTAAGAAGACTGTTAAAGCACTTAACATCCTGCTGTATAGAGACATGCAAATTTTTTTTTTTTTTTCAGTCTTTTGGGACAGGATCTTGCTGTGTAGTTCAGGCTGGCCCTGAGCTCATGATGTAGCCCAGGCAAGCCTCAAACTCAGCAATCCTCTTGCCTCTGCCTCCTGAGTGCTGGGATGACAGGCGCGAGTCACCACGCCTGGCTCAAAGTAAATTTCTTACAAATGCCCTAGCCAGTTTTTGTACTTCTTTTTGGAATAGTTGTTTGAATTTTAATCTGAAATGACTCCTCTTTGAAAAATGAAACATTCTTATATCAGAGATATAACGTTGGCAACAGTGAATAGATATTCTCAAACAGGACTTTGGAAATGAAATCTGTGACCCATTCTTTTTACGTGGCAAGTATCTTGGTTTCCGGTAGCTTTAGCCTGACTCTGCCTTGATTCCTGGGCAGGGTGTGGGTTTACCTTTTATCTTTTCCTTTTGGATGGATAGAAACAAGTAGCAATCATTGTGTTAAATATACTTTTAAGTTGTAAGTTACTGTACAAATATTTCAACATGGAAACTTTAAAATTTGGGAGTGACATCTGTTCCAGCTCTCTCAGAGGTGCAGATTTGGTTCTAAAAGGCTGTCATCTCTCCCTCAGTGTTGTACCAGCCGGGCTGTGCTTGCCTGCTGAGGACTCTCCTTAGCCGGTCGCTGGTCTTGTATCCTACCTTCACTCTCATGTTGCTGGACACCTACTCTTCCATTTTATTGTTCGTACTCCTAACTTGTGAAAATCATTATGCATTTACAGTTTTTCTTCATTTCTGTCGTCTCTGTGGGTAGAATCCCATCAGTAAGGTCATGAAGTATACACGATTTTGTGGCTTTTAAAATGAGATGAATTGTTCTGCAGCACTGGGGATAGAAGCCGGGCATCTGGCTCGTACCACTGGCCACTCCCTGCCCCACTGCGTGGCTTGTGACCTGGGGCCCACTTCTCAGCAGGGGCTCCTCACAGTGTGCGGGGCTGCCGGGTGTCTGACTGAAATCCTTTCCTGTGCTAAGAGAAGAGAGCTGAATAGCTAGCAGTGGGACCTCGTTTTAATTTATACTTATGTCTCCCGTATTTTACCATCTGCCATGTCTTACATGATAGTTTTTCTTTTAAAATCTCCTCGGCTCTTAAGTGTGCTTTAGAGTTTATTGAGGCATCTCATTTCCTTCGGCTCGCGCTCTGACCTGCATTCCACGCAGTCCTGTCGCGGGGCCGTGCGTCCGGGAAGGCTGAGGGAAGCCCACTTCTCCGGGGGAGGAAAGCGCTCCGGCGGCCGTGGCCCTGGCCGCTCACGGTCTGACCGTCCCGTGGGCGACTGTGCGGTGTGACCTGATTTTGGCCTCACGCGTGATGAGACGGTTTTCCCCAGAGCCCCACTTCTGAGGCTGCGTGGGGGAGTCTGTTTCCTGTGCAGCTCGCGGGGCTTAGGCCCGAGCCCATCCTGCTGGCTTCCACGTGCGAGGGACGGTGGCTGTTGCCGCGAGCGATGGCTTTTTACACAAGAAGAAGTGTCAGGCAAGATGGCACTTTGGAAGGCGGGCCACGCAGACCTCAGGTCGGGGACCGCGGCCTCCTTCTTCACGTTTTTAGGAGTAACTTTCATCGCAGCAGATTGCTGCATCTCTCGTGTACCGTGCTGTGTGGCTCACGTCCCTGAGGTTCCTCTGTGCAGAGCAGACGGGCTTGTGGCTGGAGTCTGAGGGGAACCCAGCCGTCGGCATTATTCCTGGAACATTCTCAGCAGTTCCCTGAACTGTCCCCTCGTAATCACCCCATTGTCCCTGCCCTCAGCTCTTGATAACCTGAATGGGCGTCTTGTTTCTGGCTTTGTCTGTCCTGGTGTTGCCTGTGGCTGTGCTCCCGCTGCGCGGCCCACACCTGGCTGCTGTGCTGTGTGTCATGTTTCCCTATTCACTGTGATTGGCATGGATCAAAGCTTCAGTCCAATTTTCGTTCTGGTTTTTATTGATGTCGTTGTCATTGTGGTTTTTTTTTTTTTGAGACAGGGTCTCACTTTGTAGTTCAGGCTGGCCCTGAGCTCTCTATGTAGCCCAGGCAAGCCTCGAACTCAGCAGTCCGCCTGTCTCTGCCTCCCGAGTGTTGGGATGACAGGTGTGAGCCACCACGCCCGGCACTGTGGTATGTGGTACTGATTGCTGGGCGTGAGTCTCCACACCCAGCATTGTATGTGGTTACTGGGGATTGAACTCAGGACCTTGCTCTGGCGAGGTAGGCGCCGGAACCACTGAGCTAACCCTCTGGCCCGATGTCATTGTGTTTTGAGATAGGGTCTTATCGTATAGTTCTGGCTGGTCTTGAACTCATGTTCTAGCCCGGGATCATCCTCCTGCCTCAGCCTCCTGAGTGCTGGGATTACAGGTGTACAGTAAAATGGCTGGCTGATACCTGTTTCTTGATTACATGTTTTCATTGCTCCCTGAAGAAAGTTCAGGCAACGTGTGACCCAAGTAAAGCATCATGGAATGGTCTTTATTGAGACACCTCCCGGCAGAGACTGGGGTGAAGGAGGTCTGATGCCTGTTAATAAGTATGGGGCCAGATGTATTTATCTTTTCTTTGTTGATCCTTTGTCAGTTTTATAACACAAATGATAGTACATAATCATTGTGGAAAATATAAGTGTAGTAGCTTAAAGAGATTCACTTCCTTTTCTGGCCACCACAGGGGAACTGGTGTTAATCTCATGATCATAGTTCCAGGCCTTTTTCTATGTGGACTATATCTGTGGTTTCTATACTTTATAAAATATGTATTTTCCATTTGTGTAACTTCCATTTCTTAAGTACCATTTTGAACCTCTTAAAATGTTTGGTATCAGATGCTGGGTCCTTCTTAGCTTTATTTATTCTTATTATTAAAGATCATGGACTCTAGGCCAAAATGGTTTTTTTCTCTAATGGCTCAGTTGATAAAATAGCCTAAACCAACCTCCCTCCCTCCCTCCCTCTCTTTCTTTCTTTCTTTCTTTCTCAGACTGGGGATTGAACTCAGGGCCTAGTGCTTGCCAGGTACCATGCAATGCCACTGAGCTACATTCCCAGCCCTAAAATTTTTCCTTATGTAAAGTTTTCAATCTGCTGGTACAAAACTACTTCACTCAAGTGAAACAAAACAAGAACTGTTTTTATCTTGTCTCTTTTATTATTTGGGGAATTAAATTACAGTTTTGAAAAGTCTTTAATATTTTGGAAAGCAAAAGTTATGAAAAGAACAGGAAGGTAGTACTATAAAGTGCAGGGTGGCATGCCTCATGGTCATTTCCCTTCTGCTCCCCTCCCCCCCTCCAGTTCCTTGTCCTCCCCTCCCTCCTCTCTTCTTCCTCCCTCCCCTCCCCTCCCCTCTCTTCCTCCTCCTCCTCCTCCTCTTCTTCTTCTCTCATAGTTTTGTTCTCCAAATAAAGCGAAGAATTCACTCACTGAGGAAGCGGCCCCACTTCACCTTCTGCACAAAGCTTGCGTAGTCCTCGGTCCTCACATGACAGCTCAGCCCCACCGCCAGACAGAGTCTACCTCAGGAGTGGGGTTGGGACCTTTGCCCTTCGTACCAGGGCGCCCTCCGGTCACCGAGCCGGCCACTGGCCGCGTGAGCTTCCGAGGCCTGTTGTCTTCCAGGTTCTGGGCCTGTTCTGATCCTGGAGTCCCGGGAGGCAGAAGTATAGCCTGGGCAGCCGTGGCAGCCCTTGGCCCTCAGCCTGTGCCCTGAGATCTTGGCGACAAGTCCTCAGCCAGGTGGCATGGATGACCGGACAGCACAGGGCTGCCATGTCACATGTCATGTGGTGTCATGACACGCAGCATGGCAGCCAGGTATGGGGCGCGCAGCGGAGCAGAGCCATAGGCAACACCAGAATAGACAAGGGGCAGGGGCACTGAGTAGAGCTCTTCTTTACTGTTTCAAGCGAAGTGTTTCTGGAGACAGATGTAACTGAAGTGCCCCTGTGATTGCCGGGCCTCCAACCACGTGTCTGTGTGTGTTACAGTTTAGGAGAATGCGAGAAGCCCGAGGGGGACCAGGCCGCTCCCTCCCAGGTTCATTGCTGGGCCTGGCGGGGTTGGCTCAGAGCCCTTCCAGCTCCCTGGACAGTCGCGGTGTCCTGTGACTCGGGGTCCCGGCGCCCCGTGCAGGAGCATTCTGTGTTCTGGTCTGGTCTCCTGCTGAGACTGAACCCTCTGCACTCGCCCGGGCTGGCGCCTCCTGCCCTCTGTGCCCACTGCCTGCCCCGCCTGAGTGGAAGACCTGCCATCTTCTTGTCTGGGGTCCTCAGCCCTCCCAGGCGCAGGCCTGGTGCTTCCCTTCCTGCAGCCCTGAGGTGCAGCCCCATTGCCTTCTGCCCTCCGGGGGAATCTGCCCGAGTCCTTGGGGCCACTGGCGCAGGACTGTGGTCCTTCTCCGCCCTCCCTACCAGCTGCGTAGGGAGCGAATCTGCTTGTCTGTCCTGGGCCTCAGGGCCATCTCGCTGGCTCTGCTGTCAGCCTGACCCCTGTCCCTGCGCTGTCCCCTCCTGTCCTGGTCTTCCTGGCCTGCCCTCCTTTCATCTCTGCCATAGGCGTGATTTTCATGGAGTGATGAGAGTTGCGTTGCTGCTCAGACCCTGTGGGGGAGTCTTCGTGGGAATCGCAGTGCCTCCTGCACAACTGAGCGCTCTGGGGTGTGTGGGTCACAGGCCCTGTGGCGTGGGGAGCCTTTCCACTGCCAGAGTGCTGCCCTGAGCACTCTTGGGCTCAGCGGGGCAGCCTGGAGAGATGCCCCCACATCCCCTGCCCCGTGTGTGGGGCTCCCTCATCCCCGCCCAGTGTGCTCTCTGCTCCTTCGCTGGCTGTGTGCTTCATTTCCTTCCTTCCGCCGTGGCCCTGGCGCCCTGTGGACACAGCTCCACTGACCCCAACCCACGAGTCTGGAGAGGAGAGGGCGGCAGGGAGCCCCGAGGGGTGCTCGGGGTGCTCAGCACCAGCGCTCTGCCGAGGTGGGCGCAACGTCAGCCTGGAGGCGCTGCCAGTCCTGGGGGAAGGGCGGGGACGGGGGCGAAGTGTGGCCCTGTGGGCCCGCTGGAAGCCGGGACGCACTGTGGTTTCGGTGCCATGTGCGCCAGCCTGGTTGGCACCAAAGAGAGCTCCCCAGTGTCCGGCCTAGGCTCCAGCGAGGGCTGGCTGTGTGCGGTGGGGCGGGACGTCGCAGTTGCCGGGCGCCCCTCGTGGGCGCTGCGAGGATCGGTGTGGCCAAGGGGCCAGGCAGGCGCTGCTGAGCCCCCTGGGGGCTGTGTGACCTGAGGGCTGATGGACTGGAGCTGCGGCATCCTGTCTGTGAAACGCAGCGCTGCCCGAGGGGTCTGCCCTCCGCCCGAGCCTGTGGCGGGACCGAACCTGGGCCCAGCGGCCAGTGCAAGGGTGAGGGTGTGGGCAGCGTGGGAGCCTGGGCCGGAGCGGAGCGCGGGTGGCCGGCGAGGACCTGGGGGCGACGGGAGGAGGGGAGCAGCCGCCACCTGGCAGGGCAGGGCCATGCCTGGAGTGTGGGGCTGGGCTGGCGCGCAGGCAAGGAGGGCGTGGCAGCCGTGGTCACGTCACGGGCCGGGCTGTTGTCACCTGCTGCATGCTTGGGTGGCGGGGAGGAGCTGGTGACTCACCCCGTGCAGGCTTCTGGGAGGGGTCAGTCGGGCCCCCCTCCGTGTTGCACGTGCTGTGGCTTCCGGGACGGGACGGGGCCTCGCTGTCCCCCGAGGGGTGGCCCACGCCCTCCTTCCCGCCCAGAACTGGACTTGGAAGGCACCAGGCGGCGGCGGCGTCCAGCCGTGGGAGACGGCTGGTCCTGGAGCTCGGGCTGCGGTGCTCGAGTGCGGTC
The DNA here is from genome assembly GCA_004025085.1 of Thryonomys swinderianus. Lineage (NCBI taxonomy): Eukaryota > Metazoa > Chordata > Mammalia > Rodentia > Thryonomyidae > Thryonomys > Thryonomys swinderianus. The sequence goes on from PVIC010015771.1 coordinate 31,742, forward strand.
CTGCGCTTGGCGGACGCTGGCAGCAGGGCCGTTCCTCCCGCCAGTCAGTGGCTAAGTAGACCGGGGAGCTGGGCTTTCCCCTTAGTTTCTGAAGACAGAGTAATGAGAGAATAATGCCCGCTCTGTTTCCCGGAGAGTCGGCCTCCAGGGTGGGCACTGGGCTGGCACATTGTGCATTTAGCGACACATGGCGTGTCGGGGTTTCTGTAACTAAGTACACACCTTCAGGTCTCAGATTTGGAGTAAAAAAGCCGTTTTTAAGGAGGTGGTGGCATTGTAAGTTTCTCCCTGGCAGGGGCTCTGAGTTGAGCTCATCTTTACCGTTTCAAGTGAAGTGTTTCTGGAGACAGATGTAACAGATTGAAGTGCTCCTGTGATTGCTGGGCCTCCAACCACGTGTCTGTGTGTGTTACAGTTTAGGAGAATGCGAGAAGCCCGAGGGGGCCCAGGTCCTCCCTCCCGGGTTCGTTGCTGGGCCTGGCGGGGTTGGCTGGAGCCCTTCCAGCTCCCTGGACAGGTGCGGTGTCCCGTGACTCGGTCCCGGCGCCCGTGCAGACCGTGCTGCCCTGGGGAAGCGGTTTCAGCAAGGTCTCCTCTGTGTCCCCTCCCCCCATGCCCTGTGGCCCCCTCTGGGGCCCAGTTTCTGTCGTTGGCCTTACCCGGGTGCCACCGTCGGTGGGGGACCCCCCACTGCCTTCTCAGGTGAGGGGGCGCTGGCGGGGGGCTGGTGTTGGCAGAGTTCTTGGGGTGTGTCCTGGCGGCTGTGGGACCACAGTGCAGACGCTGCTCCGTCTGTCCCTTTCGGGAGTTGTAAGCCCAGTTTTCTCGTGTGCAGTGCGTGGGCTCGTGTGTTAAAGCCTGCCCTGACACCCAGCCCGTGCGTGACCTGTGTTCCTGGTCCGTGAACAGCCACAGGCGGTGGACTCCTGCAGCTCTTTTCCGAAGTGCTGTCCTTGTGTACCGAGACACAGACTGACCTGAGTGGGTGGAGGGTCGGGGAACGGGATGGAGTGGGTTACCTGCTCACGTCAGCACCAGAACCGTGCTTGATATTTCACTTAGTGACTGTAGCATTGAGAAATATCCAGATACTTTGTAATTTTATAGGTATAGACCCACAAATTATTGCTGTTATTAGGAATGTTGGGGATTGAACCCAGGGCCTTGTATTTACTAGACAAGTGCACTACAGTGCATACCCTGAAAATGTGAATTCTTTAGTAACAATGTTTTTAACAGATAGTGTCTATTTTTAGGAGGAGATTTTTTAATGAGTTTTAAATTATCTGCTATTTGGAATATTTATATAAAAGATCAGGTAAGTTAGCATAATAGGTAATCATTTCTACTTATTGATGAAATCTTATACTTTAGAGTAGGTATCTAACAGAGCTGGCAGAGGGCTGGGTGTCACTTGGAGTGAAGCGGTCTGGGGCGCTGGGTGCCGGGTCCCTGGAGCCCCCCGCCCAGCTGGGGACCCTGCTGCGGGGGCGGAGTGCGTGACCGCCATGTCTCTGCTTGCAGATGTTCCTGACCGTGTACCTCAGCAACGATGAGCAGCACTTCACGGAGGTGCCCGTCACCCCCGAGACCACGTGCCGTGACCTGGTGGACCTGTGCAAGGAGCCTGGCGAGAGCGAATGCCACCTGGCCGAGGTGTGGCGCGGCTCCGGTATGAGGCTGACCCACGCCCTGTCCTGCGGCTCACCCAGAGGCAGGGCTGGCCCTGGCCGCGCTGTGTGACTGGCACCAAGCCCCGAGGCTGGGCCTGCGCTGGGGCGGGAGCACATGCCAGGACTCGGGTGCGCAGGGGGCCGTGCTGTTCGGGCTTTGCGGGTCAGAGTCGGAGGCCTTGACTGTCACGCCTCTCCTTCGATCTCTGCAGGTTTTGGGGGCCCATGGGGGCGCACATTTTGGGGCTGTCACAGTAGGGTCAGAGGCCTTGAAGTCACCCCTGTTCGTCACTCTGGGGCTTTCGAGCTGCTTCCTCAGCCCCACAGGGGTAAACGTGGGTGCACTTCTGTTGTTTCCAGTGTGTCCCACACAGCCAGGCCACCGTGTGTCCTCTTCCGCCTCGGGGGCCAGCTGTGCGCGAGCGGGCCGCATCGGGCTCATGACGTGTGATTGCGCGTCTCCACTGGTCCCCAGGCACATCTCCCCTCTCTGGTGGCTTCTTGCAGTGGGGTGTCTCGGGCCCTGCCCTCTCTGCGTGAGCCCCTTCCCTTTCCAGGGTGCTCTTTGCGGAAAGATGTCCAGGTGACCTTTGAAACACGGGGCACTGGGTGGTTTCCTTTCCCTGCCTCAAACTCTCCCACCTTCCAGTGCTGGGGCTCAAACTCAGGACTTTGTGCTTGGGAGGCAGGTGCAGTTCTGCTGAGCTACACCCCTGGGCCCATGGGATCATTTTTAATTAGCCCATAATTTCCCGTCTTGGCATAAGCTGCAATTGAGCTGCCCATTTATTCATGAATATTTAAGTTAATTCTGCTCTTGCTTCCTTAAATGCTGTGGCCCAGCCCCTCCTGAGGCCTGGCCTCTCCACGGTTGCCCAACTGTCCCCAGGTTGGGTGCTGAGTGGGACCCCTTGGTGAATGCTCACACGTGTGGGATGTGACACGTGTTGTGGGATCTACGGACCAGCTCACGTCTCCCCAGTCAGCCCTACAAGTACAGGGGACCCTCAGGTGATGAGCGACCTGGCAAAGACACAACTCGGGTTATGATTGGAATTTTAAATTTTTTTTTTTTTTTTTTTTTTTGGAGACAGGGTCTCGCTTTGTAGTCCAGGCTGGCTCTGAGCTCACTATGTAGCCCAGGCAAGCCTTGAACTCAGCAATCCTCCTGTCTCTGCCTCCTGAGTGCTGGGATTACAGGCGTGAGCCACCACGTCTGGCATTGTGGTATGCGGTGTTGATTGTTGGTGGGCGTGTCTCCACGCCCAGCATTATATGTGGTTACCGGGGATTGAACTCAGGTCCTTGCACTTGCGAGGCAGGCGCTGGAACCACTGAGCTAACCCTCTGGTCCCTGGAATTTTTTTTTTTTTTTTT
>PVIC010015772.1:0-34773 GCA_004025085.1 Thryonomys swinderianus
CTCAGCAATCCTCCTGTCTCTGCCTCCCGAGTGCTGGGATTACAGGCGTGAGCCACCACGTCCGGCATTGTGGGATGCAGTGTTGATTGTTGGTGGGCATGTCTCCACGCCCAGCATTATATGTGGTTACCGGGGATCGAACTCAGGACCTTGCACTTGCGAGGCAGGCACTGGAACCACTGAGCTAATCCTCCGGCCCAACGAAGTAGATTTTGATGGCGATGTTGGTGGGACTTGGACAGGTCAGAGACGAGGAGTGAGGAAACGAAAGAAACTGAGAGACGTGCTTATGGCTTTAGCTGAGCAACTGAGAGGAAGTTGCTGTTCAGTAAATATTTGTTGCATGAATGAATTAGCAAGTTAAAAAAAAAAACCAGCAGATGTTCTTGGGAGCTTACTGTGTTCCAGGCTCTGTTAGAAGTCTTTCACATGTATTACTGTTTAACCCTCCCAGCAGCCAGATGTATGTTTGTCGTTCTGGGATTACAAGTGCAGTAACTGAGACACAGAAATGTTGGGCATCTGCTCTGGGGCTGCGAGCTGGCTGGTGGGCAGAGGAGTGGACCAATGGGAGGATGGATGGATGGATGGATGAGTAGATGGATGAGTAGATGGATGGAGGAAGGGAGGACTGGGGCAGTGGGAGGATGAGATTAAATGAGTGGAAGGGTAGATAAGTGGGAGAATTGGTAGATGGCGCCTGATGGGCAACCCCACGACTCAGCCTGTGTACTCCATGACCCTGTCTTTCCTCTCCCTGCCCCCAGCACCACCCCCCATTCTGGCCGGAGCACCCCGAGCAGCTCCCCGTCTCTCCGTAAGCGGCTTCAGCTCTTACCCCCGAGCCGGCCACCACCCGAGCCTGAAGCAGGGACCATGGTGGAGAAGGGGTCAGATAGCTCCTTGGAGAAGGGTGGGGTGCCCGGGACCCCCAGCACTCAGAGCCTGGGCAGCCGGAACTTCATCCGCAACAGCAAAGTAGGTCCAGAGCCGGCTGGGAGGGAGAAGGGCGGGAGCACGAAGGGCCCAAGGCCTCCTCTTGACGCCTCTCTTTTTCTTACAGAAGATGCAGAGCTGGTACAGTGTAAGTACGCGGGCAGGGGCGCTTGCTAGGGGAGTCCGGGGGAGGGCACCGTCGGCTGGCCGGGAGCAGTGTTCGCAGTGCAGCCAGGGTGACCACAGGTGCTGCTGTTGTGTGCCTGTGACACTGTGCGAGTCTCTTTACATTTCGGGGCTCTTCCCTTAATAAACAGCCCCGCCTTATGTGCTGGGCGGGAGTGTTTAATATGGGTGGGTGCTGCTGGCGGTACTTGCCATCGGGTCTGCCTTATTAGTCTTAAGAAATCAGTAAATGGGGCCAGAGGGTTAGCTCAGTGGTTCCGGCGCCTGCCTCGCAAGCACAAGGTCCTGAGTTCCATCCCCGGAAACCACATATAATGCTGGGCGTGGAGACTCACGCCCACCAACAATCAACTCCGCATACCACACTGCCGGACGTGGTGGCTCACGCCTGTCATCCCAGCACTCGGGAGGCAGAGACAGGAGGATTGCCGAGTTTGCGGCGGCTTGCCTGGGCTCCATAGTGAGCTCAGGGCCAGCCTGAACTACAAAGCAAGACCCTGTCTCAAAAAAAAAAAGAAATCAGTAAATGGCAGCTGGACTCATGGTGGCCGTTGTGTTACAGGCAACAGGAGCTAGAAAGAGGCTGGATATTGCAACTTCAGAGAGCACTAGGAAGAGAAGCCCGAGGGGGGATCTGGAGAGTGTGGGGGTGGGTGACCAGGGAGGGATCCCCATCCAGGCTATCACTTCTGGACCCCCAGATGCTAAGCCCTACGTACAAACAGCGCAATGAGGACTTCCGGAAGCTGTTCAGCAAACTCCCCGAGGCTGAGCGCCTCATTGTGGGTGAGTCCCCACACATCAGGCCCCGTCCCGGCCCCTGAGCTTGTGCACAGCTCTGCCCTCCCCGCTGGCCTGCAGACGGACTGCCAGGTGACTCCGGTGTCCGCCTGTCTCTCCCTGCGCCTGGTGCCTCTCAGATTACTCCTGCGCCCTGCAGCGTGAGATCCTCCTCCAGGGCCGCCTCTATCTCTCCGAGAACTGGATCTGCTTCTACAGCAACATCTTCCGCTGGGAGACCACGGTGAGTTTGGCAGAGGTGGGACCAGGGGCCCACGGGGCAGGGCCTGGCACCTCTGACTTCCTGCTGTCCTCAGATCTCCATCCAGCTGAAGGAAGTGACGTGTCTGAAGAAGGAGAAGACAGCCAAGCTCATCCCCAACGCCATCCAGATCTGCACGGAGAGCGAGAAGGTGAGCGGGGCCTCCCCCCGGTCTGCCACCCATTCTGTAGTCTCCTGGCCCCCTCTCCGCTCCCTGGGTTCCTGCAGCAGGCTGCTGCGCCCTCTCCCACTGTGTCCCCTCCTACAGGGGACTGCCTGGGGCTGGGGCGGTAACAGCCAGTCCCTGCCTGCCCTGCACCCAGGGGCGCAGATGCCCCCTCCCCTCAGGTCCCTGCCCACGCTGCCCCCTGTCCAGGTGATTGCAAGATGCCCACGTCACACCTGTGGCCCAGAGGGACTGGGGAGGGCAGGTGAAGCCTTCATAGCAGACTTCTCTTTGTGCGGTACCAGCCCAAAGAAAAATCGGTTGCTACCCCTAGTGCCGAGGACAGGGAAATGTCCTGGGCTTCCCCATCACAGCACCAGCCGTGCTGGATGGAGGCTGCGGGGGGAAGTCCCGCCTCTCCCCTGGCTTCCTCTTCACAGTGACTCGCACTGCCAGCCACAGGGCCAGCCACAGGATAAACGTTTTGTGGAGTGAAGGCAGGGATGATAGATGGATCCCTTAGGACAGAGACGCAGGGACAGTAGAGGGACAGGGGGAGCTGCTCCTTCACTGTCTTGTCTCCCACACCCCTCCCACCCCTCTCTCCTGCAGCACTTCTTCACCTCCTTTGGGGCCCGTGACCGATGCTTCCTCCTCATCTTCCGCCTCTGGCAGAATGCGTTGCTTGAGAAGGTGTGCAGGGGTGAGGCCTGGGGTGGGGGTCCTGGGGGACCATGGAGCCAGGGGTGCCGGAACTCGGGAAGCAGGAGGAACTCCTGGCCCTTCTTCCCCGTAGCTATCTCCACAGGACCTTCCAGGGGCAGCCAGGGGTCCCTGGGCCTGACCTCTGGCAAAGGAGATATGTCAGTGTAGACCAGCCATAATCTGCCCCTGGGGTTGGGGAAGATGTTCCCACAGCACAAAACCAGGGTTCGGTTGGAGGGAGGGAGGCCGTTATCCCTGTTGGGCTTCAGCACCTCTGTGCACCTAGACCTGCTCCTGCAGCTCAGCTGTGAACGTCCTGGCTTCTCAGAGCCCTTATCTGCCCTCCTGGGGCAGCTCCACTCTGACCACGCTCAGAAACAAGGGCTCCAGAAGGCCCCACTCAGGAGCCCAAGCAAAGGGCAGCGCAGTTAGAGTCTCCCAGGAGCTCGAGGGCAGAGGAAAGTCAAAATGCAGCCTGGGGGCCGGAGGGTTAGCTCAGTGGTTCCGGCGCCTGCCTCGCAAATGCAAGGTCCTGAGTTCGATCCCTGGAAACCATATACAATGCTGGGTATGGAGACTCATGCTCACCAGCCATCAATACCACATACCACAGTGCCAGGTGTGGTGGCTCATGCCTGTCATCCCAGCACTCGGGAGGCAGAGACAGGAGGATTGCTGAGTTCGAGGTTTGCCTGGGCTACATAGTGAGCTCAGGGCCAGCCTGAACTACAAAGTAAGACCCTGTCTCAAAAAAAAAAAAAAATGCAACCTGGGCCAAGTCTCATGTATGAGGACCCGTCCTGTTTATTTCACAGCTCCCTGAGCCACACCCAGAATAAAGGCTCAGTAATGACAGAGTCTCTGAGGCTGGGTAGCCCCGTGGTCAGCCATGAGGCTCTCCGAAGCCCCCCAGAGCCACAATGCTGCCACCTCCCAGTCAGATGACCATAGCTGTGTTGCCGTGCACCTTTGGGAACCAGTGTCCTGAAGACAAAGATAGTATCATGTTTCGTGAAGGGGTTAAACCAGTGCCTCCCCCAGAGCTCGCTCGGTTCATACAGCTGCTGCTGATCTCTTTATTATTGATACTGTTCACTGTCAGTGCCCTTTTCACCATTCAGGCCCTGCGCCCAGGGCTCCTGGGGAAAGAGTTGGGGATAGGAACTTAGGCTCTGGAGTCTGTCTGGTTTGAATCCCAGAGTTGCTGTGGTCACTTGTGCGACCTTAAGCAAATAACTTTCCCTCCTGGAGCTCCATGTTCTTCTCTGTAAGATTGGAAACCTCAATTGGCCTGGAGTATTGTGCAGATTTGGGAGGTCTGAGGGGCAGGGGCCAGAGGCTGGAGGGACCATAGCTCCTTTGAATCTATTCCCCGCCGGAGAATGTCGCCCCCTTGTGGAAGCCTAGGGGAACTGCTGAGGCGGCGGCTGGTGTGGATCTTGGCTGGGAGGGCTCCGTCCCAGAGGTGAGGTCAACACCACGTCCTGCCTCCCCAGACGCTGAGTCCCCGTGAGCTCTGGCACCTGGTGCATCAGTGCTATGGGTCCGAGCTGGGCCTCACCAGCGAGGATGAGGACTATGTCTCCCCTCTGCAGCTGAACGGTCTGGGGTGAGTTAGAGGTAAAGGGTAGCGAGGGTGGGGGAGACCCTGACGGACTGTGTGCAGAGTTCTTGGAGTACTGGGTGGACAGTGGTGCCCCAGGAAGGTGGGGGGTCCGCAAGGATCGAGGTGACCCACTTTCTCCCCTCCCCTGCAGGAGTCCCAAGGAGGTGGGAGATGTGATTGCCCTGAGCGACATTAACCCCTCCGCCGCCGCGGAGCGCAGCCAGGAGCCGAGCCCCGTGGGATCCCGGCGAGGCCGCGTCACACCCAACCTTTCTCGAGCCAGCAGTGATGTGGTGTGTGGGGAGGCCCTGGGAGGGGGTGCTGAGGCCGGGCAGGAGAGAGGGACCAGCTGGCGGAGGGGAGATGGACAGAGTGACAGGGGACAGTGAAAGGAGAGAAGGGGCAGGAGGGGTGGAAAGAGAAACAGGCAGAAGGGGGACAGACAGAAGCCAGGTAGGGTGAGATAAAGGGCGAGAGACGTGTGGTCGGGTGAGGCAGGAAGTGGACAGCCAGTCTGGGGAGCCCCCACACTGCCTCCCTCCCTGAAGGCTGCGCGGTCTCTCGAGTCCAGTGGAGACCGGACTGCTCAGGCTGAGCTGCAGGTGGGCAAGTGGATGCGGCCTTTCTCTGCAGGCCGAGGAGGACAAGGAGGAGCAGGTGGACAGCCAGCCAGATGCCTCCTCCAGCCAGACCGTGACCCCAGTGGCGGAGCCCTTGGGTACGGAGCCCACCCCGCCTGACGGTCCCACCTCTCTGGGGCCCTTGGACCTGCTGCCCAGGGAGGAGCTCTTGACGGACACCAGTAACTCCTCTTCGTCCACGGGGGAAGAAGGTGAGGCGGGCGGCACGCTGCTTGCACCTAACAAACCTCTCTGACAGTGGGGAATGTACTCATTGGCTCAAGGGACTAAAAAAACTGCAGGGTTTGACCAGGCCTGGCAGTGCATACCTTTCACCTCTACACTCTGGTAGGCTGAGGCAGGAGGATGTCAAGTTTGAGCTCAGTCTGGACAATTTCGTGATATAGCAAGACCCTGGCTCAAAGCAAAAAGTAGCATAGCTCAGTGGGAAATCCCCAGTATTGGAGGGACAGAATTTCAGGATGTGGGTAGGGGTGGGATTCCAACCGTACTGTTAGAAGTCTGCCTGCCATGAACTCTGAAAGCTGTGGTAGGATGAGTAAGAGCACAGACTCAGAAGACCAGTGCCTGGAGTTCAAATCCTGGCTCTCTTGTTTCCTAACTATGTGATGTGTGCACATTATTTAATCCGGGTGAGCTTCAATATCCTCATCTGAAAAATGAGATTAGCAATCATAGTACCTAGCCCATAGGTTAAGAGAACTGAAAATTGAAAATTACATGTAAATTTACCTGTAAAATGTTTGAGCCAGTTACATTCATTTTCTGAGTGCCAACTACTCAGGTAGCCTTTATGCGAGGGCAGATGGAGCCCTCCCTGCCCCAGATAAGCACAACAGAAAGAGAGTGTACTTTTCCCATAGGCTAAAGTAAAAACTTGGGTTGGCTCTCATTGGTCCAACTTGGTGAATGAACCCACCCCTGAACCAATCGTTGACACTCATGCACCAGGGAGCAAGCCATCCGTAGACAAAGGATTCCACGTGAACCCTGAAGAAGTCCACAAAGTGTGTCTTCTGGGTTGGGCGTGGTGGTGCAGGCTTGTCATCTCCAGACACTGGAAAGTTGAGGCAGTGGGACTGCAGGTGCAGGCCTAGCCTGGGCAACTTAGCTGCGCAACACCCTGCCTCGAAATCTTCCTCTCTCCCTGTGAGGTCTGGGGGCGGGGAGGAGCAGGCTCAACAGCTGCCTGTTCTGTCTCACAGCTGACCTGGCTGCCCTGCTTCCGGATCTCTCTGGCCGGCTCCTCATCAACTCTGTCTTCCACGTGGGTGCTGAGCGGCTTCAACAGATGCTCTTCTCAGATTCGCCCTTTCTCCAGGGCTTCCTGCAGCAGTGCAAGTTCACAGGTCAGTGGTCAGGCCCAGGGGGATGCCATGGTTACTCAGGCACGCGGCAGCGTGAGGCGGGGTTATCAGGGAGACAGGAGGTGGCCACCAGCTGATGTGTGTGTGGTGAGGGCATTGGGTATCTGTGACAGCCAAAGTGGTTCATTAGCTCAGTGACTAGGGATCATGTTCCCAGCCTCAGCCTCAGTTTGTTCTTCTGGATAATGGGTGTATATTCATAATACCTGTCTACTCATAGACCCATAAAAACTAGAAGAGTTAATACTAGAAAGAGCCCAGAATGACAATGTCTAGTAAATGTTTAGTAAATACAAGTTAATGAGCTGGCCATGGTAGCATAAGCCTCTAACACTGGGAGGCTGAGTCAGGAAGATCTCAAGTTCAAGCCCAGCCAGGGCAACTTAGTGACTTAGTGAGACACTGTCTCAAAATATAAAATAATAATAATAATAAAAAGCTAAGAATGTATCTCAGAGCAAAGGCCTTGGGTTCAGTCCCTAGCACTATGAAACCACAATGACAAGTTAATGATCACACGTGTAAAGTCTACGCCATTAGGCCTGTGCAGAGCTGGGAGGTCCGTAAGCACATGGGGTAAATGAACTCCTGTTCTCAGTGCACAGAATCCAGTGAGAACAGCCAGAAATACAGCCACAGAGTGTTCATATTAAGCCCTGGGTCTGTTGCTCAGACGTACAAGGCTTGCTTGGTGTGCACAGGCCCAGGGTTCAATTCTTAGCATCCCCCAAACACCACAAAACCAAAGTACCATGTATTACAGATGTGGTGTGAGGGTCACCTGTGACCTGAGGGACACGGCTGCCAGGAGGGTGTGAAATGGGAACTAAGAGCCAAAGGAGGACCCAAGGAAAGTGGGGAAAGGGAGAGAGGGAGGCAGGAGCAGGAGGCGCACACTGGGGCAGACCCTGGGCGGCCTCCAGGGCTGGGTGTGCAGGGGGCGCCTGTGAGAGAGATCGGAGCGGGGCAGGGGCTGGTCAGATGGTGGTTTTCTCATGTCTTTTTCTCTGCTGGTGGAAAGGAGCTGTGCACAATGAATGTGGTCAGTAAAACTGGCTCGCATGGGGTCGGAAAGAGGTCTCGGCTCTAAGCGTCACCAGCCTCTAACTCTCGCTCTCAGGAGGAACGTGGGGCAGAAGCCGTGGCACATGAGGGAGGGTGGGGCTAAGACGCTCTGCCGAGGATCAGAACCCTCCAGGAAAAGCTGAGTCTCCTGCAGCCGAGGTGAGGACCAGAGAATGGCCTTCTCATTCTGCTGTCTCCCTAGATGTGACCTTGAGCCCCTGGACCGGGGACAGCAAGTGCCACCAGCGCCGTGTGCTGACGTACACTATCCCCATCAGCAACCCGCTGGGCCCGAAGAGCGCCTCTGTGGTAGAGACACAGGTGGGCCAGCGGGTGGCCGGGCAGTGGCGGGGCAGGAGGGGTGGCCACGGTGGCCTTCATCTCCCTCGCTGCTCTGCCCTGCAGACGCTGTTCCGACGCGGCCCGCAGGCCGGCGGCTGCGTGGTGGACTCGGAGGTGCTGACACAGGGCATCCCGTACCAGGACTACTTCTACACTGCCCACCGCTACTGCATCCTGGGCCTGGCCCGGAACAAGGCCCGGCTCCGGTGAGTGGCGGCCGGATGCCTGCCTGAGGGTCTCAGGGCCCCTCTTCACTCTCCCTACCCACAGTCGGCAGCGGAGTGTTGGCTCCCGCCCAGAGGAACGCAAGTGTTCCGAACTCTGAGTGGCACAGGGTGGATTCGGGCACCGGCGCCAGTTCGCTCTGCCTCAGCGCATGGGGGAGCTGTTTGTGTGAGATGAGCAGTTCCTGTGCTCAGGTTTATCGAGCACCTGCTGTGTGCCCGTTCTGCTTCAGACCCTGATCCCAGTGGGAGAGTTGGCCAATAAAATAGTGATTATGTGAGGGTGAAAAATGTTCCCTGGTGATACGGGCTTTGGAGAAAAGCAGGTTAAGAAGCAGAGGCGAGTGGGCCAGCAAAAGCTTTCCCCTGATACTCTGGTCAGGGATGGTCCTCTGAGAATAGTTCACCAAGAACCTGAAGGAGGTGAGGGCGGGTCACTTGGGATGGCCAGTGCAAAGGCCCTGGGGTGGGCAGGGATGTGGGGTAGCTGCTGTGGTGTCCAGGCAGGAAGGGGATGGAGGCTGGGCTGGGTGGGGCAGTGGAAGGAGAAAAGTTAGTTTCTGGACAGATTTTGCAAGTGGGGCTCTCAGGGTCTGCTGAGAGGCCCAGTTCCCCTGTGAATGTGAAGGAAGGAGGGGGGTTGGGGCAAGGCCAAGCGAAGGCGTCCGTCCATCCATTACAGGATGGGACCGCCACTGACCAGGACGCAGGAGGCGGGGAGGGGTTTGGAGTGTGATGGCGCCCAGCTCAGGACATGTGGGGCCGGACGGCTCCTAGACGCCTTGCAGCGCTGGGGTGCGGCAGCCGGGTGGAAGAGGTTCAGGGGCAGGTCTGGGCCGAGAAATCTGGGAGAAGGATGGTGCCCAGGCAACCAGGACACTTGCGAGGTGGAGGGCACTGTGGAGAAGGGGAGGAACAGGAGGCACACACGGGGTGGGTGGGGAGCGGGCCCTCTCTGGATTAGAGGACAGGAGGACCCCACCTAGGGCACGGGGAGACCCTCACTCCCATCCCTGTCTCCGCAGGGTGTCCTCGGAGATCCGATACCGGAAGCAGCCGTGGAGCCTCGTGAAGTCTCTCATTGAGAAGAACTCGTGGAGCGGCATTGAAGATTATTTCCACCACCTGGGTAGGGCACAGCAGTCAGCGGGGCCGGGTGCGCCTGTGGCTGGCTGGGTCCAGTCAACCAGAGCCCCTCTGCTTTCCCCAGAGCGAGAGCTGGCCAAGGCCGAGAAGCTGTCCCTGGAAGAAGGCGGGAAGGATGCCCGGGGCCTGCTGTCGGGCCTGCGGAGGCGGAAGCGGCCCCTGAGCTGGAGGGCCCATGGTGACGGGCCCCAGCACCCAGACCCTGACCCCTGCGCCCGGGCTGGCATGCATACCTCGGGTGAGTTCCCGTGGGGCGTGGTCAGAGCCGGCAGAGGAGCTGGGGGCCCTGGGCATGGTCATCTGGGGTGTGACTGTCTGACCCTGACTTGGTGTCCCACAGGCTCCCTCAGCTCCCGCTTCTCAGAGCCGTCCATGGACCAGGGCCCTGGGGCCGGCATCCCCAGCGCCTTGGTTCTCATCAGCATTGTGTGAGTAACACCTGGATCTGCAGGTTGGCTGTGTGACCTTGGATGAATGCGTGGCCTCTCTGGGCCTCTCTGCTTACTTGGGAGTGTGGGCTCACTTTCCAGTTAGGATTACACCAGGTGATGTTTGGGGTGGGTCCAGCAAAGCTCCCGACACAGCACAGATGCCGAGCTTGTCACTGAGGAGTCTTCCCGGCTGGCAGAGCAGAGCCCCGGGGGGCCTAGGAGGTTTCTGGAAGAGCGGGTGCTTCCAGATGTGGAATTAGCCAGATGAATGGGGAAAGATGTGCAAAAGCTGTAAGGCTGTCTGTGTGGTTCACTCTGCTTTCTGCAGCCAGCCCTAAGCCGGGTGATGGTGGGGGCACCACACTGATCAGCAGCCCTGAAGGGCGACAGACCTGACACCAGGCCAGAGGGACGCGGGCTGGGATGGGGAGTCTGGGAAAGCAACACAGGCTTCCATCCAGCTTCCAGATGGCAGCCAGGGCCGCTTCCTGGGAAAGCCGAGGACTCTGGGCTGGGAAACCAGGGTGTGGAGGCCCACACGTGCGGAGGGTGGGCATTCTGGGAAAGCGGGCATGAGTTCCTGGGACCTGAGGGTCTGGTGCATGCTGCAGCCTCTCTGGCTCTCACTTTCCTAAGACAGCAGCCCAGGAGAGGCCATGGAGCCTGCTGGGCTTAGGGCCCCTGGGGTGGGGAGCGCTGGGTGGCTCTCACCTCTCTGTCTCCCCCCTTGCTGCCTCCGCAGGATCTGTGTGAGGTAGGGTCCCGCACATCCGCCTGGCCTCCCCTCGTCTCGGGCCCCACAGCCTCTTTCTGCTCCTTGCCTCCAGCCTCCCTGGGAGGTGTGGGGACCGGACAGCCCTGGGTTTGAACCTGTCCTTTCTGCTTGTGGGCTCTGTGACCCTAGGATGTCTCCTACCCTCTCTGAGTCTGTTTTGTCCTTTGAAGGAGCGGGGTGTGTGGAGGGAGGGGAGATCCAGAGCTCAGTGCCCAACTCGCCGGAGCGCTGGAACCCCAGGGCCCTGACCTTTGACCCCTGTCTCCAGCCTCATCATCCTCATCGCCCTCAACGCCCTTCTTTTCTACCGCCTCTGGTCCCTGGAGAGGACAGCCCACACCATCGAGTCCTGGCACAGCCTGGCCCTGACCAAGGGGTGAGTGTGTCGCCTACAGGGTTAGGGATTGGGGCAGATGAGGGAGGCCGAGGCCCTGCTTAGGCTGCGGGTCCCCACAGCAAGTTCCCCCAGACGGCCACGGAGTGGGCCGAGATCCTGGCCCTGCAGAAGCAGTTCCACAGCGTGGAGGCGCACAAGTGGAGGCAGATCCTGAGGGCTTCCGTGGAGCTCCTGGACGAGGTAGGCCTGGCCCCTCTCCTGCTCAGTTTCCTCGTCTGCGAAGTGGGGAAGCTCTTTAGTCCTTGCCTTATGCTTTAACGCTTACTGAAGAGGCCAATGGGACGGAAGAGGGAATAGTTGGTTCTCATCTAGGAACAGAGTCCGAAGACCCACGTCAGGCATGGCTGGATCCAGCTGGTCAGTGGTAGTGAGAATCCATCTCGCGATTCTGCTGAGGGCCATTAGTTCGCTCAGGATGACCAAGATGGCACCCACAGCTCCAGGCTGGCATCTGAAGGAAAGCTCCCTTTCATTGGCTGCTGTGGCTGATGCAAGTGGCCAGGAGAGGGCTGAGCCTAGTCCCTGTTCCCCTCACCCCATTCTGGGCTGATGAAGGTCTCCCCCACATCAGAGGGTGGAGAGAGGCTCTCTGAAGGAGACTGAGGGCTCATCTCCAAGAAGGGGTTACCTTGGCACCCCATGTAGTTCAAGGGCAACATCTATGCAGACAACTGGGTTCAAATCCTGGTAGGTGACCGTGTAAGCGTTTTTACTGTTGAAGCCTTGGCCGCTGCCCCTGTATGTGGGATCATAATTGATGTTAGCACTTGTGAGGATAAAATGGGTTAATGTTTTGGAGAAGTGCCAGGTACACAGTAAACACGTTATGTGTGTTGTCTATGTGGGCCTAGCACAGCTACATAGTAGGTCCTCAACAAACAAGGGGTCACCACATGGAGATCCTCTTGGGCCCTTATGGGCTGTGGTGCACTTGATGGCCTGGGCCTCTTCACCAAACTTCCTGGGGAATGTTCTTATTACCCCGCTGTGTAGACAGGAGGTGCACAGCACACTGGGTACAGGTTCCTGCCCTTCCCCCAGGTCATGGGGAGGAAGTGGTCATAGGTGATGTGTATTGAGCATTTACTGCAAAACAGGGTCTAGTGTTTTTTTCAAGCCCCTGAAAGAATCCCACGGAGCAGGGATGTTGCTGACCAGTGCTTCAGACAAGGGCCCCGGGTGGCGAAGGAACTTGCCCAAGGTCACTCACTCAAGAGTAGAGTCAGGATTTGAACCCAGGCCATCCGGGACCCAGGCTAACACTAAGCCCGTCTTCTGTGGCCCACGGGGACTTCAACATGGCTCTTCTCTTCTTGCAACGTGGCCTGGGGCTGGGGGGCGCTCAGCTGCAAGTGGGGGTGCAGCGCTCACCTCGCTCTGCCCGCCTCCTCCCGGCAGATGAAGTTCTCGCTGGAGAAGCTCCACCAAGGGATCGTGGTGTCAGACCCTCCCTTCGACGCCCGGCCACAGTCCGATGACAGCTTCTCCTGAGGGTACCCGGCCACACAGCCGCCCCCCAAACTGACAGAAGGACACACGGAGCCCCGGCAGCCGCTGCTGGCACAGTGTGAGCGCCGGAAACCTGTCCACCCCTCCCGGTGGCCTGACCAGGGGCCACGCAGAACTGGGGACCACAGAATCGAGATGCACTTTAGACCAGCGTGTGCGAGTCCAGCTGCCACCACCTGTCTGGCCAGGGAGCTGGCCTGGCCTTTGGCAGGCCCCCTGCTAACTTATTTTGCCCAGCTGGGGATGTGGGGGGCACCCCTTGGGGTGCATTATTCCCTCAGCTCTGGGGTTAATGTATTATATTTATTTGGGGCTGACAAAGCTCCAATAAAGGGTTGGAAATGGCTGGAGCAGTGGTCATGGGGCCCCGGGAGTGGATGGGGGGCTTTGGCTGTCAGATCCCACTCAGCAGGGAGGAGGTGTCTCTCCATTTTGAGAGGCTATAGACACTGAAGCCATCTGCAATCCCCCCAGCATGCTTCCATCAGCATCATTAAAGTCCAAGCAGAGGCTTCAAGGACAGATTGGTCCCTGGCATCCCGGGTTCACTTGCTGCCACTTAGTCATGTAACCTCGGTCAGTGTCTTTGAACCTCAGTCTCATTTTCTGCATAATGGGTACAACAACTGCTTATTTCTCTCAGGGCTGCTTTAAGTGGGTGCTTCTTTAGCCACACAAAAATCTGGAGAGGGCTGGAGATTTAGCTCAGTGGTTCCAGTGCCTGCCTCGCAAGCACAAGGCCCTGAGTTCGATCCCGGTAACCACACACAGTGCTGGAGGTGGTGACTCACGCCCACCAGCAGTCAATACCACATACCACAGTGCCGGGCGTGGTGGCTCACGCCTGTAATCCCAGCACTTGAGAGGCAGAGACAGGAGGGTTGCTGAGTTCGAGGCTTGCCTGGGCTACATAGTGAGCTCAGGGCCAGCCTGAGCTACAAAGTGAGACCCTGTCTCAAAAAAAAAAAAAAAAAATCTCCTGGAGAGCTTGCTACCAAATAGAGTGCAGGGGGAGGGCAGCCTCAGAGTTTCTGACTTGAGCTGGTTCAGGACTGGATTCTATCAACAGTGCCCCCCAGGGACCATACTGTGAGAATCACCATTAGGGAGGCCCTGGAAGTTCATATATATGCCAGGTTTTGGTGCATAGTGAGGATTCAGTGCATGATAGGCTTACTGCAGAAAACTGATGGAGCACTGTGACCAGACAGACCGTTTTTTCTCACAGTGACTCCATCAATGATGACAGAGCTGCCTCTGACCACCCAGCAGGGAGGCAGAGAGACACCAGGGCCCCCCGGGGTCTCCAAATTTTCATGCAGTTGGATTGGACATCTGTGGTACAGATGAGCAGTGGGCTCAGGCCAAGTCTTGGGTCATGAGAGACCTTGGGCAAGTACCATGATGGGCTGTTAAAATCATCAGCCCCTCCTTCCTTCTAGCTGTGTGGCCAGGGCCAGCTATCCTGTGCCTCAGTTTCCCATAGATGTAAATTGGTCCTAATACCAATATCCAGTTTGTAGGAAGAACTAAATGTTAATAAATACTGGCTCAGCACTTAGGTCAGGACCAAACCCATAGCAGGTGCCCAGGCAGCTTGCAGGGCTGTAGAGGCTGTCCCCTGTCCATTGCTAAGGGCTGTCCTCCCTGTGCCACCACCTACCATCCCCCACCAGGGAACAGCAAGGCAGTTATTTTCTGCAGGGGAATTTCACAGCTTGGGAGGTGTTGGCATAAAAGCCCAGACCACAAAGGTGTCTGGTGTCCCTGGATCTCTGCTCCCTGCCCTGGACATGCCCCACACCATTAGGCTGGGAGGTTGGCAGAGGATGCTGGGCCAGGGGAATTCTGGGACTTCACCCCAACCAGAACTAGAAGCTAGGACTTGGGCATCCACCCTCCCCTACAAGAGTCTCTCAGTCCCAGCCTGGACCTGAGCTCAGAGCCACTCTCATTCTCTCCCTTTGGCAGACTCATCTCCCAGCCACTCATTACCAATAAGCAGGAGTCCAGAGCCCTTTGGTTCAATTGTAAAGTGAATAGTCAAACTTGCTGCAAAAGTCTTGGGAAGCAGTAGCGAGTTCAGCAAAGTGGGAGGTCTAAGAACCAGTAGCATTTATGTCTTCACTGAGAACCTACCATGTGCCAGGCACCGGACACGGCCTCACCCTTGGTGACCTTCCATGCACAGGTACCAAATGGATACACTATGCAAAAAAAGGACTTGCTGTTAGGTAGTGACAACCACACAGGAGAAAAGGAGGTCAAGTCAGTGGTGAAAGAAGCCCTGTAAGCCTGAATGGAGACAGAAGACCTGACCAAGGTGATGTGGGAGCCAAGAGCTATAGGAGGTCAAGGGGTGACCTGGGCACCTGGGGAAGAGAGGTGAGTCCAGGCAAAGGGCCTGAGGTATAAATGAGCTCCCCGTGCAGGGAGGGGGCTAGACAGCAGAGCAGAAGAGAGGGACAAATGACGTCAGAGATACAGAGTGAGGGGGTCCCCTACAGCGCCTCCACACCTCAGCGCTGCATCTCTGGTTTAGACTGTGTGTGCGCTTGCTGGGGTGGGGGGGTCTGGGGTAGGAGGTGTAGCCTGAACCCCCTGCCCCTGTCCACTTGCCACAGTGACCTCCAGGCCAGGCCTAGGTAACAGGGCTTCCAGGGGCAGGTTACTTAGCTGTCCCAGCCTAGCGCCCCCCACCGCCACACACTCGTGAGGATGACCTCCATAATGTGGAGAAGGAAGCCAGTCCCCAAACTGCCCGCAAAGTCTCCTGTGTGTTGTCTCGGGGGTGACCTTTCTCACACTGGGAAGACGAGAAGTCCCGGAGTCCGTCAGGGTCGCGCTCACCCAGCCCACCCGCCCGGTGCGCGCCCAGAAGCCCGGGCCCTGCGCCACCCGAGAGGCCGCTGCGGCAAAGGCTGGGCGGCCGCGCCCTCCCCCCGCGGTGATTCATCCCGCCCCCTCCCTCGCTCTCTCCTCCCTCCCGGGCCGCCGCCGCTGCAGTGCGCAGGAGACCGCGGTCCGCGCCCCAGCGCCCGAGCCGGAGCGGGCCGGGGTCGGGGCACCTGGCGGATGCGACCCGCGGAGCGCGCCAGCGCAGCAGCCGGAGCAGCGGCCGCCGCCCGTGCGGCGGGGATGCCCGGACGCCGGGCCCCGGGGCTGGGCCCCCGGCGGTAACCGGAGCGGGGGGGCCGGTCCCCCCCCCGCCGCTGTCCCAGAGCCGCAGCTGCTGCGCCCGCGCGCTCCGGGGACATTCTGCCTGCTGCCGGGTCCCGCCGCCTCTCGCCCGCCGTCAGTACCGGCGGCCCGGGAGCGGGCGCAGCGCGGCGCGGCCATGGGGACGCTGCTGGCCTTCGTGGTCTGCGCGGCACTTGGTGAGTGCGCGGGGGGGCGCGCGGCTGGGCGCAGGCGGCACCGGCCGGCGGCTGGGTTCGTGCGCGGGACTCGCCGTGGCCGAGCCGGGCCGCCCCCTCCCCGCCCCCGGCCCCGCCAAGTCCGCTTCAGAAGTTGCGCGCGGGGCACCGAGCCGGCAGGGCTTGCGGGGGGCCGGAGAGCAGGCGGGCAGGCGGGCGGAGGCCGGCTAGGCTTGGCCTCACCGCTGCGGGCGCCCCGCCGGGGGCGAGAAAACGCGGAGTCAGCTGCTCCCAGAGCCCCGCAGGCTGCAATGTGACACCCACAGCCGCGGGAGGGGTGGGGGAGGCGGCGCGCGGAGACTGGGACGGGGGAGACAGGAGACCGAGAGGCCGGAGGGATGGAGACGGAGACGGAGACGGAGAGAGGAGGCAGAGATCGCGAGGTGCTCCGCTGAGAGACAGAGACTGGGATCCGGGAGAGAGGAGTTGAGAGTGAGCGAGGGAGAGGGAAACTTGAGAGAAGCAGAGAGAGATGGAGAGGAGGGAGGGAGACGCCGGCGGGACTCACAACGCAGGATGGAGTTTTAAAGGGAGAGACTCGGAAAGGTAGAGAAAGGGCTGAGAGAGTCTGAGCAGGCAAGAGGACACGCACGACTTGACAGGACCTTCAGAGCGAACCCAGAGAGGGTTAAACGGAGAGAAGCTCACAGAGTCCGAGAGATAGCCAAGGAGGTGGACAAGAGGCCCCGAGGATTCAAGGATTCAGGGACATGGGAAAGACCCACTACAGAAGCTAGTTAGCACCGGCAGAAGGAGGTGGCAGGTAAGAGGTGAAGGAGGAACCTGGAGTCTGGAATCCCGTGGAAGTGGAAAGGCCCAGAGACAGGAAGGAGCTTTGGAGAAGCTACTAGGTGGGTGGGGGCCTGGAGGTGACAGAGCCTGGGAGGTAGAGGAAAAGGGCAAAGTCTGGGAGAGGGCAGATCTCGCAGGGGCTTGTGGGAAGAGAAACAGGGTTGAGAGTGCTCAGTCCCCTGAGACTTCCCTTAGCTCTCCCCAGGCAGGCGGGCTTTGCAGACCAGTTTAATAGTGGGAATGACTCCACCACCTTGAACTTCTGAAGCACCTGCCTGGAATTCTAGTCCCGCCACCTTGATGCTTTAGTGGCTCGGCCTTCTGAGGAAAGGGTCCTCCTTTGGTGCAGAAGACAGAGTCACTGGCCACACTGACAGCCCTGCGGACAGGGGCCTTATGTTTCTACTCTTGAATTAACAGAGAGAGGGAAACTGAGGCTCGGAGAAGATGAGTGACTTGCCAAGGTCACACAGCAAGCGTGGGCCAGGCTTGGCTCCAGTTTTGCCCATTTGTAATCATTGTGGAGGGGAAACAGATGGTTTCCGAGGGCCCTGAAAGCCAACAGCCAGTGAGCCCCGGCAGCGCCTGTGGTGATGGGTGCTTTGCCCAACTGGAGCCTGCTGTCCTCACAGTGTCCTCAGCCTGTGGGGGCTGTGTGGAGGTGGACTCGGAGACCGAGGCTGTGTACGGGATGACCTTCAAAATTCTGTGCATCTCCTGCAAGCGCCGCAGCGAGACCACGGCGCAGACCTTCACTGAGTGGACCTTCCGCCAGAAGGGCACGGAGGAGTTTGTCAAGGTGTGTGGGCGCTTGGCACAGGCACCGGAGGGCGGTGTCTGCAGGGGAGTTGGTGAGGCTGGATTTCAACTCAGGGACTGTTTGCTTCTTCTAATGAGAATAATGTGGCTGTAATGTCTGCAGCACATTCTGGCTGCGCCTCTGCTCAGCTGGTGACCTTGGGCATGTCACGGAGCCTCTCTGTAAGGATGAGGTGGTGATGGCCTCTCGCCCAGTGGTCTGTGTCTGTGCTCCTGACACATGGGACTGGCATGAAATAATAAATGTCACTGGAATTACCTGTCACCAGCAAAGACTCCCAGGACAGTCATTGTGAACAGAAAGTGGAGCCTTTTAAAAGCTCCTTTAAGCTATCTTAAGGGTGTATGTTTGAATTCCGTATTGGAAGCACCACTGACTTTTACCACCTGTAGGAGGAGTGGGGCTGCAGCACCTGGGATCAGTCCTCTGCCCAGTCCCTGCCCGAGTGTGTCTGGCGCCAGAGGAAGGACCATGGGGAGGCGGTTGGGAAGCCCCACAGGGCTTGGGACAATGACTGGAGACTGTGAGAGTCTCTGTCTCAGTGTCTGGGATGGATCCAGGCACGTTCCAAGCCCCCTGTGCCCTCCTTGCCCATGTGTGCCTAAGCCCATGTGTGCCAGTGATGTCTGTGTGTGCCACTGGGGTCAGGAGACGGACTCAGGCCCAGACAGTGGCCCACACCCCACCCCATCCCTGGGCTCCCCAAGATCCTGCGCTATGAAAATGAGGTGCTACAGCTGGAGGAGGATGAACGTTTCGAGGGTCGTGTGGTGTGGAACGGCAGCCGGGGCACCAAAGACCTGCAGGACCTGTCCATCTTCATCACCAATGTCACCTACAACCACTCGGGTGACTATGAATGCCACGTCTACCGCCTGCTCTTCTTTGAAAACTATGAGCACAACACCAGCGTCGTCAAGAAGATTCACCTTGAGGTAGTGGACAAAGGTGAGTCCTGCCTGTCTCTTCGTCTGTGTCACCCATTAGTAAGCCAGACGGAGGGACAGATGGCAGGCAGGGGACCGGCCGGCTCTGCGCCTGGGCCTGCCAGCCTCCCTCCCACAGTGGGGTGAGCAACACCCCATCCATCCTAGCTTCAGGATGGATGCCCATGGAGCAGTCAGAGGAGGGCTCTCCCCATGGACGGTGTAGGTACAGATCCTAGCTCTGGAGTCCGTGCTGTGTCCCCTTCAGGTGCCTTGTTGTTTCTGAGCCTCAGCATGGTCCCTCTGGAGAGAGGGATGATAGCTGTACCTACCTGCCAGGGTAGTATTTGAGCCATTCTTCCATCTCAGGAGGTTAAGAAGATCTAGCACCATGCTAGAAGTCGCTTGCTGCATGGGCCCAGCCCACAGTTGTACCTTATTTGCTAGGGTGAGGGCCTTGGCTCATGGGTTTGTTTTTGTGTGTGTGTGTGTGTGTTTTGTTGTTTACAGTGTTGGGGATTGATCCCAAGCGCTTCACACTGAGCTACATCCCCAGCCCATTTTTATTTTTTATTTTGAGACAAGAGTCTGAGTTGTTAAGTTGCCTATCCTAGAGTCATTTGTGATCTTCCTGCCTCAGCCTTCCAGACTGCTAGGTTTATAGACATGTGCCACCACACCTGGCAGCTCTGCTTATGGGGAGTACTTTTGCCCTGATCCCTCTGTCCAGGCAGAGTATATCACCCTGAATGGCTCCTTAAATGCCACCCTGCTTTCCAGTCAGCAGACAGTCCTGTGGACTTGGGTGGCCCAGGAGTAGAATCTCAGCGAGCCCAATGCTGCTAATCTGGGGGCCACAGGGGGAACCCTGGGGTCCAAGCGCTGCCCTGCCACCTCCACATGTGGTTCAGATCCTCCCCTTCAGGGCCATCTTCTCTTCAGCACACGCTGGAATTTTCCAGGGCCCTGTGGCCCATTGGCTCCCAGAGTCAGGGAACTATTCCAGGCCTCCAAACAGCAAAGAACCGTGGCAAGTACGTCCCCTGGGGCTCAGCGAGCAGCACATCAGCCCTAGAGAGGCAGCGTCTTTCCTTCCACCAGACAGGTGCTGGCCTCGGAGACCCTGGTGAAGGCCTGAGAACCCTCCAGCCCCTCTGGGGCAGGGGTCTTCCTGTTCCCATGTAGCGATGATGAGGAAGCTGAGTTCAGGGAGATCAGATCATGTGACCCGGGGCGTGTAGCTGGGAGCTGGATTTGATTCCCCAGCATCAGGTGACTGTGGCTTCTGTTCTCAGCGTGAATCACTGTTTTCTTGTGGGCCATGCCTGTGATATCCTTTTTAGAATTAGCATTTTTAAGTTTCTTATCAAACAAAGGGTGACAGCAGAAGGCCGTTTGGAAGGTATGCGCCACTCTGGGACGTGTCAGTGGGTACTGCGAGGTGGCTGTAATAAAGACTCCCCGATGCTGGAGCAGCACACCCTGGCCTTTCTTTCACAGTCCGTGCTGAGGAGAGGGTCACTGTCACCTTACTGTGGGGCCCTCGCTCCTGTAATGCCCCTACCTGGAACTGGGAGCCTTTTTCTTACATTAGCTGGCACAATACGTCACCTCCCAGAGCCTGGGCTTTAAACCATATTTACCACAATGTAGAGCTCCTTGTAAGGTCTTGTGAACTACGTGTTTTCAGCACATTTCAGAACATGTTAATGTTTTCTATCCACTGTGTTATCATTTTGTCCTGTTCTTCAGTGCTGGGTATTAAATCCAGGACCTCCATATTGAGCTACATCTCCAGCTCTTTTCAATGTTTTTATTTTGAGGATTTAGCTAAGTTGCCCAGAGTGGGCTGAAATTCGTCTCAGCTTCTTTGAGTGTTCGGGTTGCAGCCATACCCTGCTGCTCCTTTCTGTAAGACTGTTTTGACATGGCTGACAGCAATATTTTTGTAAGCCATAGAACTAATGTTCTCTGCCATACTATCCATGTTTTGATTGTTTCATACCTTTCTGTGCTCTAGTATTTTAAAATATCACGGATCAGATTGCAGTGATACTCAGTGTAGTGTGTTAATCAGAATACTGTAGTATTTTCAACAAGACATCATACTACAGCATTTTTCATTCCCTGTGATGTTGTGTTGTTAATATCCATCTCCATCCCCGACCCCTCCCCCCCGGTTTTAGATTTTGAGACTGGATTTCACCAAGTCATTTGAGCTGGGCTCAAAATTGGGATCCTCCTGCCTCAGCCACCCAAAGTGTTGGAATGATAGGCCCCTGCACATATCTGGTTTAGAATTGTTTTTGCTCGCCTTCTTACCGTGGTCTTGGTGTTACCATCAGCTCACAACACCTCCTGCTGGCGGCCCCCAGGGATAAACCAAGTCATACCCAGGGCTGGTGGTGAGACCACCACAGAGACCTGAGAGGGGTGTAGAAGATGGCAGGGAGCCCACTGGAGGTGCCAGTGTGCAGATGAGGCAATAACGGACAGGGTGGGAGTGGAAATGTCTCAAGGCCAACAGTGCCTGGGGCTGGTGAGAAGTCAGGCTGCCCTGGCTAGATCTGGGGGCTGCCTGTGTGGGAGGGATTTTAAGAAATCAGGGGGGTCCCCAGGGAAGGGGCCGCGAAGGGGACCCCATGAGAAGCTCCCCTCTGCATTAGGTCCCCATCTGTGGAGTGGGACCTTGACCCTCCCACCCACCGAGATGTCTGTGGTCTGTCTTGGGGCGCTGGTGGCTCTCAGAGCAGAGGAGAGAGAGCTCAGAGCGCTGTGGCCCGTCACGCTGGACCCTGGCTCCCAGGCCCGTCCTGGCTGTGTGTTCTTGGGCCGGCATCTGTCTCTCTTAGGGGCCGGCATCTGTCTCTCTTAGCACCTCAGTGGTCCTGGCTGGAAAAAAGGGCTGTAGAGCCCTGTCTACCTCTCTCCTAATCTGACAGGGAGAGCAGAGACACCATATTAAGAAACCTCCTTGGGGATCAGTTTCCCAGAGAAAGGTGAGAATCGGACGTTGAGCTGTAGACACCCAGGGTGTCACCCGCTGTGGTTGCTGACCCAGGAGCCTAGTCAGTCCTTGGGGCTTGTTGCAAGGAGCGGGAAGATGCCCAGATGGAAATGGTAGCTGGGAGCCTGGCTGAGCGCAGCCCCTCCCCCCACAGGAAAGGTGCTGGGGACATCCACTGGGTGAATGAATGAATGAATGAGCCAAAGGGCCATGAAGCCTTGTCCTGGGTCCTCCAGGGAAGGGCGTGGGGAGCATCCAGGCCTCTCCCCTTCTTCCTCCCCTCTGCGCAGGCTGGAGCAGCAGGCAGTGTCTGGCTGGCAGGGAGGATGACGCGGGAGGACAGCAGCGGGGGAATGAGGTTGAGGAAGGGCCAGGGGTGCAGGATGGACAGACACCTGCGAAATCCGGAGGCTGTTGCCAGTGTGGCCTTCGACTGATCCTCTGGCCAGTCGCGTTCCCTTTACAGTTTAAATTTAGGCTCAGGGAAAGGAAGCTGGCCGTGGCAAGGGCCAGAACTGTGGAAGGATGCAGTTTCCGAAGAACAGCAGGCACAGTGCGGGCTTGGGCTCAGACACCCATGTTAGGGGTGTTAACTCACTTCCTCCTCCCGGCAGCCCTGAGGGCTGTAGGAGTATTGCCATCCTCATTTTACAGAGGGGGATTCAAGGCTCAGAGAGGTATAGTCATTTACCTCAAGTTGCACAGCTAGTCAAAGGCAGCACTAGGACTAAAATCCTAGCACCCTGGGCTTGGAGCCCCTTGCTCCTGACTGCTGTACTGTACTGCCTCGATTGTAACAGTAGTAGTAAATATTGTTGGAGCACTGTTGATGGCCAAGTACTATTCTAAGGATATTTTAAATTATATTTATTTGGCAGTACTGGGGATTAAACCCAGTGCTTCTCCCTGAGAAATATCCCCATCCCTGTTTTTGATTTTAAGTTTTCATTCTTTTGAGACAGGTTCTCACTCTGTGCCCCAGACTGGCCTTGAACTCCCAGAAATCTGCTGCCTCAGCCTCCTCAGTGTTGGGATTACGGGATGACCACCCTGCCCATGACCCTTTCCAAATTTTGAGACAGGCTTTCACTAAGTTACTATATTGCCCAGGCTGTGCTTAAACATGCCATCCTCCTGTCACACACTCCCAAAGTACTGGGATTAAAGGTGCTTGCCAACACACCCAGTTTGTTCTAAGGTGATTCTCAGCACCTCAGTAAGGAGGTCCAGAGAGGCTGAGGCAGTTGGCCCAGGTCACACAGCTGGTAAATGGTAGAGCCAGGATTTGAACCCCAGTCTTTGGGTTGCAGTTGCAAATTCTGAGGTATTGTGTGTCATCCCGAATGACACAGATGTGCTCTCAAGTTGTACAAGGAGGCAGATGAAGGGGGATCCTCAGGTCTGTCTGAGGTGGGGGTTGCCACGTGATTGTCTTGTCTGTGGCCCAGGCCCAGGGAGGTCAACCCATCTGGCCAAGGTTACTCAGCAAGCTGCCACTTGGGCTGTCACATCTTTGGAGTTTGGGTCTCAGCCACGCCCTTGTCTCTGCCAGCCAACAGAGACATGGCGTCCATCGTGTCCGAGATCATGATGTACGTGCTTATCGTGGTGTTGACAATATGGCTGGTGGCAGAGATGGTTTACTGTTATAAGAAGATCGCCGCTGCCACGGAGGCTGCTGCGCAAGAGAATGCGTGAGTGGGGCTCGGGAGGAGCCGGGATGCCCCCGTCAGTGCCCCTGGGGCATAGTGTGGGCACAGAGGTAGGACGGGGTAGTTGGTGTCAGGCCCTGGTCTGCCCTGTTCTGCTGGGAGTTGGGCCGGACAGGTCATGGGGGTCACTGTTCCCCTGCTTCCTCCCACAGCTCAGAATACCTGGCCATCACTTCAGAGAGCAAGGAGAACTGCACAGGCGTCCAGGTGGCCGAATAGCGCTGGTAAGGTGGGCGCCCCCTGGGGAGGAGGGCCTGAGGGGATTTGAACCACAGGATCCATTATCCCCCTTTTCTCCCTCCCTTTTAGGCTCCAGGCTCCGCCTCGAGGAAGAGCCAGCTCTAAAAGGGGACATCTAGGCGCACCTGCCCGCAGTGGGGGATGGCATTCCGGGTCCTCCCGGTGCCCCCAAGTCCTGCCAGCAGAGCCGCTGGGCTGGGAGGGGACAGGGGGCCTGGCGCGGCACACACTCCTCACCCAGCCATCCTCCTGCCCCACTGCCCACCCACCGCCATGCATGATGGGTAAAGCAATACTGCCGCTGCCCCACCCCTGCTTCTGCTGCCTGTTTGGGGAGGGGGCGGCGAGGCGGGGGCAGCGGCTCCGCATCCCTCCCCCTGCTAATTTGCACATGTGGCCGCTTCAGACGCGCACCGCAGGGGCCAGCCCGCCCTGCCCAGCGGGGGGTTGTGGTGGGAGCCAGAACAGTTCACAGCTCAGAGCAGGGGGTTCTGGCCCCACCGCGACCCCCAGCATCATGTCCCCCCTGCTTCCTCCGGCTGGACCTGGGGTACCCTCTCCCTGTGATGCACTCTGGCCCCGGCCCCACCCACCCTCTTTCACCAGCCTTAGACTGTGGCCACTCAGAAAGGGGCCCCGTTCTGCCCCGTCTCTCTTTACAGAAGTAGTTTTGTTCTTGAAATAAAGATTCTTGGACTTGATTTACCGCCTCTCTCCTGAGCTCTAGCACCTTCTACATCCTGCGTTCCCCAGGGATCTCCTTTCCCAGCAGGCAGCCAGATGCTACCATATACATCTAGGGATGAATGGAGATGGTGAAGCCCCTTAACATTTGTTTATTCTTTTAAATGACTTTATTGGTACATTTTATACATACAAAATGATCACATTCAACATTGAAAATTTGTATCTGTACACAACACAACTTGATCCCACTTAACGTTTGTTAATGGCGCAGTTCAGGGCAGTTATTAGCTCAGCTGGAGATGTGGGAGGAGATAGGCCGGGAGGAGGCCCGGGTGGAAGACCGGCAGCGCTAAAGCTAGGGCCTGTGTCCTCCGCGCTGTGTGGTTTCTCTGAAGAAGTGGAAGCAGCTGCGGGGAGAGAGTGCCAGGGGCAGGAGGCAAGGGGTGTCCCCTAGCTAAGCGACACCAGTGTGTTCCACTGCGACAGGTTACAAGTCTCGGGTTAACTGGGCACAGCGGGCACGTGTGGGTGAGCAGGTGGGTTCGATTTTGTGGGCAGTCAGTTTGGGATGAGCAGTGTCACTTGGTGTTTGTCTGGCCCTGGGGTCTGACGTGGATGGCTCTTGGCTGCTGGCGGGACAGTGTGTATCTGCCTCTGGACACTTCCGGCCATTTGACCTGGCCCTGAGCATTCTGTGTGGCCTTTTCCGGGCCAGTCCCCCCACCCCCATGGAGGACTTTCCTGGCTCCAGAGGTCACTGGGCAGGCTGCAGAGAGGCTGCCAAAGCAAACCAACCCCCGTGACTTGTAGGAAAGCAGCTGGGGGAGGGGACTGGGGGGGGGTTGAGCGAGGCAATGGCGGCCTGGGCCCGGCTGGCCTGAGGACCAGGGAAGGGACAGAGGCAACAGCGGTTTGTGGAAGGAAGGAGGCTGGAGAAAGGCGCAGGGCTGAAGTTGAGACTGGCAGTGGGCGGGGATTGGGGCCTGGCAGGGGCGAGAGAAGTACCAAGGAGAGTGGGCTGGGGCAGCAGCTCTGCCATTGCGACTTCCACCCTCCAGTCCTCCAGGTGCCCCTGGCCCATTCCCTCAGACACACCTGAGCCCCTCTGCAGGTTCTCTGCCAGCCCGCTGGCTCGGCCTGCCTGGTCCAACCCCTGGCAGTCCAGCCCACCAGCCAGGTGGCCTCTGCGGCTGTCAATCCTGAGGTCCAGCCCCTCCCCGCCCCTTCCCCGCCTCCTGCCCAGCCCCCTCCTCCTCAGGTGAAGCAGCCCGGCCTAGCAGGCCCCACGCCGCTGCCACCCGCCACCCGCCACCTCTGCCTCCCAGGCCGCCCTCTGCTGCAGGGCCACCATGCTTCTGCCAAGGCCTGGAGACTGAGCCCTAAGCCGGCACCATCTCGAGGCCTTGCCCTCAGCGGCCGGACCCCAGGGTAAGGACCAGGGCCCTCAGACTCACAGTTCTAGTCCACCCAGCCTGATGCCCACCTCCCAATACAGGGACCCAAGGGTGGACTGTCTGACTTATTCCCAAGGGCCTAGGTGTTCCAACCTGCTCTCTCCTCAGACTCAGAGATAGGACCCAGGAGTCCAGGCCTCAGACCCATCTTCCTTCATGCCAAGGGGTCTTGGCTCCCAAATTTCTCATTCTCCAAGCCCTCTGCCCTCTTTCCCTCAGAAACTAGGAGGAGCTTCTCCTCAGGCTCATAGCTGGGAGTCCTCAGCCCTAAAAATCCAGGCATCCCCCTGGCGCTGGGCAGACACTGACCCTACCCTTGAACTCAACCTAGTCTGCACCCGTGATCATGGCATGCTCTGGCCAAGGCCCAGTCCCTTCAGCCTTCCTGGATGGACGCCTGGGACTGGGGGCGCAGCCTGGGCTGGGCTGGACTCCCCCGGTCCTGCCTCCCTGTTCATCTCCCCACAGGTCCCGCCCCGGCCTAGGAGGTCAGCCGGGGAATCATTAACAAGAGGCTGTGACATGGCTGAGAAGGAGGGTGAGTCCCCCTTTACCTGAGCCCCAACTTTGGCTCTGCCTGGTGGCCCTCCCACTGTATTCTCCCCTTTACCTTCCACCCATGGAGCCCCTTAATTCTAGGTACCCCTGCCTGGGCCATTCCACCCCTCTGAGGCCTCCTGCACCTGATTAAATATTAACCAAATTTTCTGTGGGGCTCTGCCATCACCTGGCTTCCGCCACCCCATATGACCTTTCCGGCACCCTACCTCAGTTTCCCCCTCTGCTCCTCCTCAGTGATTTTCCAACTAACTTGACGCCGAGGTTAGAACACTGCTGTAGTTGTCATGGTTAAGGATTCAGATCCTAGAGTCAAACGTGCTGGTCTGCATCTCCCTTTGCTCCTGCTTCTTTTTCCACTGTGCGATCTCGCGCAAGCAACGTTATTTCTGCAGGCTTCAGGCTCCCCCAGGTCGAGTACGGATCCCAGTTCTCCTTCTGTGAGGTTATTGGGAGCATGGGGCTCAGGACAAACTGGAGCTGTCATGATGGGGACCCAGGACCCCCCACCAAGTCCAGACCTTCCTCCCACCTCCTGGCTGTGCCGAACCAGAGCAGAGGGAGGACTTTGGACTCAGCCCTGAGGGATGGAGAGGGCAGAGACAGTGCAGAAGCCACCGCAGGGGAGATGGAGAAGAGCCACCCAATGGAGTGGGCTTGGCGTGGCATAAACCGCAGGCAGCCTGTGTATCCTGTTACCTCTTCCAAACCTGGGGGCCAGCTGGAGAAGTCCAGTTAGAGGCAGCCTTTTCTTTCCAACCTCCCTCAGCTGGGCCTGGCCCCCTTTCTTCTTCCCAGAGCAGCATGAGCCAGGTTCAGTTCCAGGCACTAACACTTTCTAGCTGAGTAGTTCCGGCCAAGCAGCTAACCCTCTCCGGGCTCCAGAGCTCACAGCCTGGTGTGAGGAAGCACTGAACACAAGACTGAAATGATTTGCACAATTCTCTGGCTTCTTTGCCTCTCAGTTTGGGTGCAGATAGCAACTCAGGCCCCAAACCATTCTGCTGTGATCCAGAGTGAACCCAGGCTCTTGGCTGTAGAGCAGGTGGGGCAGAGCCTGCAGCTGATGAAAGGGATGTGCCAGGGTTGGGAACCCAGGGAAGGAAAACAGGAAATGCTGGGATGGATAGAGATAGGTTTGGCTAGAGAGGGAGAGGGGCAGAGGGGCAGAGGGGCCTGTGCCTTCCCAGAAGCTTGGGGTGCAGTCACATCTGGATGCAGGTGTTTATGGCTTTGATGCTGCGCTTGCCTGCTGGGTGACTGGACTGGTGGCCCCACCTATCCAGGCCACCTTCCTCATCTACAGGTGACAACAACAGCACCTTCCTAATTAACAGCGGCAAAGATGTAAGGGGCTGCAGAAGAGAATAGGGTTAGTTAGGGCAGTGCCGTGTGTTGGGATCCTGAGAGTCACAGCTGTGTCAGTGACCTCTGCTGTCACCATTACTGCTGTTCAAGTGACCCCAAGATCGCAGTATTGTGGGCCTTGGGGTGGAGGCGGTGACTCAAGGGGTAGTAGGGAGCAGGCGGAATGAACCTGAGGCAGAGGCAGAGCGTGCTGGAAGCTGGGGTGCCAAAGGGCCCATGTGTAGGGCACACAGCAAGTGCTGGTGTGTCTGGAGGTGAGGATGGAAATGGCACTGGGCAGTTCACAAGTTGCTCCAACTGTTGGACCAGACTGTCAAGACCAGGTTGGGGGCCAGAGATTCCTTGGTGGTGCTGGGTCTCTCCGTAAGGGGGCGCTACTGGTTAGTCTTTGTTTTTCTTTTCTGTGATTTTTCAAGTTCTATGGTTGGGTAGCTCTCTGGAAGCTCTATCAGGTGTCTGACAATGTGTGGCTATCTCAGAATTTGAGGAGATACATGTTTAAACCTTAAATATGAAAAAGCAGTGCTTACATCCATCAAGGTTGGAGATCTGGGATGAGGACTTTAGACTCTGTCCTCAGGAGTCCTAGAGGGTTCTAGGTGAAGGGATGAGCTGAGTTTGGTATTTAGGTAAGTTTTTCAGGCTCCATAGTATTCCAGAGGGGAGAGGGAGCTCAGCGATCTTGTGAGACTGGATCAAGGAGGGGTTGGGGGAGGAAGGGGGACAGGAGAGTCGCCATGGAGGCCTGACGGGCTGGAAAACTGGCAAGCTGAAGAGGGGAGGAGTGTTCTGGGGACAAGGACCTCTGAGACAGGAGCTGCGAGGGAGAGCAGATTTGTCCCTGGGCATTGTGGTGCTTACCTATAATCTAGTTACTTGGGAGGCTGAGACAGGAAGATTGTCAATTGGAGCCCAGCCTGGGTGATTTAGCAAGACTTTATCTCAAAATAGAATAAGAGAGCTGCTGGGGATATAGTTCAGGGCTACCGGGGCTCAATACCTAGTACAAAAAGAAACAAAGGCCAGATCGGGAGAGATATAGAGGCCAGTGTGGGATGCAAAGCAGGGAACAGGCGGGCCTGGCTCGTGGAGGATGCAGCTGAAGAGTGAGGGGGCTTCCTGGCCAAGACACACAGAGAATGCGTCTCCCGCTGGGGAAACCGGAGTGAAGACCATCCTGTTTTGGAGGTGCCCAAAGTCCTCTGAGCCAGAGGGCAGGAGAGGAAGTGCTTTCCTGTCACCCCAGAGACACCAGGACCTCTAAACTCATCCCCAGGAAGGCAGGTCTGCAGACAGAGGAGGCGGGGGTCTGATGGCTGGGAGAAGTTCAATCCTCTCCCAAACTGGGAAGGCGGGGAAGGGTAGGGCTGGGGGGCGGGTGTCGAGGCAATACTGAGATGGGCAGGGTCACCCAGCAGGGGTGGGTTGAGGCCCGACCTTCTGGGGCCTCCGAGGGACGAATGTTTCCTCATGCCTTGATAGGAACCGCTGGGCTTTCGGATTCTTAAGCCACCCAAACAGTGGGTGTCCCCGAAAGATCCTGGACCGCGCCCTGCTCTGTTCCGGGTGTTGGCCTGGCGCTGTGCCCGCAGCCGTACCACCATGGCCACAGATGGGAGGGCTGGGAGAGTTTTGCCACAGCGGAGCCCAAGCCAGGGTCAGCAGAAGTTCTGAGCAGCCTTTCTCCCTGGCCTCTCTCAATCTCGAGCAGAATAATGGCCATACCACCCCCAGGACCTCTGTGGCACTGGGAGTAAAGTCCCCCTTCTCCCCAGCCATGTCTTCTCGCTGGCCCAGCCTTGCTTCCCACTTCCTCAACCAGGCCCGTGCCATTCTGACCACCGCCCTGCCCCCACAGTCCTCTAACAACATGCCCGCTCTTGCTTCCTTGCCTTTGCTTGGGCTGGCACCTCTGCCCACAATGCTCTTCCTTGAAGTCCCTGCATGGCTGTCTTTGCATTCCATTCTCCGATCGAAAGCCTCTTCTGATCCCCTTCCAAAAGCCCCGTCTGCTGCCCTCAACCTGCCTTAGTTTCAGAGCCTTTGCCACAGTCTAGAAACAATCAGCCTCATGTCCCGGTGATGTTCCCCC
Organism: Thryonomys swinderianus; assembly: GCA_004025085.1. NCBI lineage: Eukaryota > Metazoa > Chordata > Mammalia > Rodentia > Thryonomyidae > Thryonomys > Thryonomys swinderianus. The sequence continues at coordinate 29,611 of PVIC010015772.1, forward strand.
ACCCCTGTTCACGGGTCCACGTGTGTGAGGCCCATGAGAACCGTCTGCTTGTGTGTCTTGCTTTGGGATCTGTTCCCAGAGCCTAGGATGATGCCTGGGACGTGGCATATGCCCAGCAGGACAGTAAAAGGATGAAGATCCATTTTGCTGATGGAAATATACAGTGGTTCAGAGAGGCAGAGGGGGCTGCCCAGGACCCCACAGCTTACTGAGGACTTGCTCTTCATCAGGCACCCTGACAGGCCCAGGTGTTATGACTCTGAGGTTACACGCTTTGGACCCAGCACCAAATCTGCCCAGGGTTCAGGGCTCAGCGCCGCCCTTCCAGGCTGAGTCACCCCAGGGATGTGACTACACCTCCCTGAGCCACCGGGCCAGTGGGAATCACAGTGTGATGTTGCGATGAGGATGCAGCGGCTCGTGCATTTAGAGCTCTGGTGCTGCACACCCATCGTCATTAAGGAGAGTTTGGCTTATGATCGAAAAGAACTTTGAAGTGCTAGTTTTAGAAGCAGATGCTAGGTGGGTGCCCATTTAACAGATGAGGAAGCCGAGGCTCAAAGAGGTGATGTCACCTGCCACGATCCCAGCTTGGAATGGTTAAAGCCAGGATTTTAAAGTAAGGCTGGAAAATTTCCAAACTTGGATTCTCAGCCTTCAGGAGACCCATTTGATGTTGGAGTGGGGGCCTGTGAGATAACTTGGTTGGGGTCAGGGGGTGCCCAAGACAAAGAGTCTACAGAAGCAGAAAACAGGCAGTGAAGAAGTGCCATGCAGGAGGGAAGAGAGTTGTCAAGAGGGCAAAGGCCAGGGGTTGTAGACCCCCCATCTTTGAGAATCTCTGCACAACTTAGTAAAAGTGAGAGGCCCAGGAACAGAGGCAGAAGTGACGAGAGAGACAGAAGTGCAGCGTCACTGGGGAGGAGTGAGCCTGTAAATGCCAGGAAAGTGCCAGGGTGGAGCAGGGGGTGGCGCTGGGCCCAGCCACGTCTCCTTCCCAGTCAGAGCCCTCCAAGAGCAGGACTCTCGATTGCCCACAGGGCAGGGGAAGGACAGCCCTGCCAGCCCGTTAACCCCAGGGAAGCAGGACACAGGGTGCAGCAGGATAAGTTAGGCCCGGGGTGGGGCGGGACTGGCCCAGTGCCCGGAGCCTGGGGCCATGAGGACAGGCCTGGCAGTGGCCCCAGCATGGTGTCTGTTGCAGGTGGCCGGACTGTGCCATGCTCCAGACCCAAGGTGGCAGCTCTCACTGTGGGGACCCTGCTCCTCCTGACAGGCATCGGGGTGGCGTCCTGGGCCATCGGTGAGAGCGGTCAGCCGGCCCCTGTGCCCCTACCCTCCCCCGCCCCATGACCCCAGCCTCCTGCCTCATCTCTGCCTTCTCTGCAGTGACCGTCCTACTCAGGAACGACCCGGAGCTGCTGTACCCAGGTGAGTACTGCAGGCTTGGACCCTCTGAGGGAGCCCCCCAAGAAATCTGCTTGTGGGGGGAGCTCTGGAACAGGTACCTTGGAAGGAATGCTTGTACACGTGTGAGGTCCTCACACTAGTGGTGCATTTGTACTGAGTGGCTGCTGTGTACCAGGCACGAGTCTAATAAGCACTGCACGGGTCTATGCCAGTGGTTTTCAGGCTCCCAGCGGGTTGCCCATTAGTGCCCCATGAAATTAAATGAGGCAGTTGAAAGCTCCATTTTTAAAGAAGTAGATTAGATTAGAAAGTATCACTGTACATGTCTCCCAGGAAGAAAGTTTTGTTACTGCTTTGTTTTGGTTCTATATGTGCATGTACATGCAATCTCATGGCTTCTTCCCAGCAGCTCTGGGAGGTGGGATTGTTGCTGTCCTCATTTTAGAGGGGAAACTGAGGCTCAGTAATGCAGTGGTTTACCCCAGATCACAGATGTGTTTTGTATCGTGGAGCATGGTCAAAGCCTGTTCCAGAGGTATGGTATGAATTTAGTGGACCCTGCTATCCTAGGATGTAGCAGCTCCTGTTTGCCCATTTTATAGATGTGGAAGGTGGGGACCAGAAAGGGTACACTGCTGGTTAATGATGGGGCTAGGACTAGCTCTAAGACATGCCTGTGTAGACAGTCTGCAGGCTCAAGGAATGAATAGGTACACAGATAAAAGGCAGAAACTACATGTAGGATGAATGAATGATGCCAACTTCATGATGCCATTCTGCACCTCAGGGCTGCAGAAAGAAGAAAGAATGGGGTTTGAGGATGTGTTTTTTATATTCCCCAATGTCCTCTAATTCCATAAAGGATGCAGCTCACATTAGAAAAAGAAAAAGAAGATCCAGACATGAAAAGCCAATATCACCGTTCACCATCCTCACTGGCACTATGGTGCCATTTATCTGTGCCAGGCACAGCCTCAGGGTTTAATGGGACCCATTCATTCAGTCCTCAGTGCAGCCCATTTTCATGTGGGGAAGCTGAGGCAGAAAGGCCAGGGATTGGCCCCAGATCACATAGTTATGTGGCAGGGCTAGACCTGCCCCCACCCAGCCTGGGTTGTAACTGGGGGCAACTCTTGCGTTGGTCTATTCTGAAACTGCTGAATTCATCGACGTAGCAAACTGAGACTGTTTGCAGATTTGCCCCGCAGTCTGTGGATTAGGGCTGGGAACTGAAGGCCCAGTGAAGTGAGCTGACTCCCCAAGACCACATGACAGATAAATGGCAGAGCAGTGATATCAGGTCTCAACACTGCCCGGGGCCTCTGGGGGAAATCATGACCTCCCTGGCTCCTATGCGAGCCTCTGTTCCCCTCACCCCATCCTGTCTATGGCACTTGAGGGGCTCCACTCCCTGCACTTCCCCTCATTCGCCCAGATACTTGTTCCCCCTGTCTCCACTTGCACCAAAGCCCTGACTCCCCGGTGCACACCTAGCACAGTTTTGTTTCTCTGCATTTCCAATTCTGAGCTTGGGGCTCGCACCAGCCCCACCTGCTGGAAGCCTCAGTTTCCTCATCTAGGAGGCGGGGCGACAGATTCACGGGAGAGGGAGGAGATGACTCTCCTAGCTGTCTGTGTAGGGCTGGGCGATAGGTCAACTCCATCAGTTCAGCACAGGCTCCTTCAGCTTCAGTTCAGTCCCCTCGAGCCAGGGCTTCCCGGATGCCCCTACACCTCGCCGTCCCGCCCACCCAGGGCCATCCCCGCGGTCCCAGCCAAACCCTACTTACTTCACACACAGGGTTAATCATTTACTGCAGACACTTTTCAGACCCGCTGGGAACTTGTGTTCATTGCTCCATCAGTGCCCAGCACATAGTAGGTGCTCAGGAAATCTTTGATGAATGACTCAGTGGACAGACAGTCACTGAGGTGCACAGCTTGTCCTGGGCCTTGAGTTGGAGAATCACCCACTTCGACACAGACATGGGGAGGCCAGTTCCAGGGCTCCTACCCTCCAGCTGTGCTTGAGTGTTTCCAAAGCCCAAGAAATTATGAAACAAACAAACAAAAACAAACAAACAAAACTAACCCCTCAGCTGTATCCCCGTCTTGTTTTTCTGGGATTTTCACACCTCTAAATATATCAGACAGTTTGGGAAGTGTACCAGGTGACCCAGGACATACTTTGTGCATTGCTTAAAATAATATAAATGAGAATAAAGAATTTTAAAAGTGAGAAACAGTGGCATAAAGTGTAGCTTTAAAAATAATCAGAAGAAGCATTTGATGTTCCCACACCTCTCCTAACACACACCCTTAAAGTCACATGGTCTTCCTTAAACCACTCTTGCTGGAAATTTCTACAAGCTGTTAGGAGTCATTTTAGAGTAAGACTTTGAGCCTCAGATGGTGGTGCATGCCTGTAATCTCAGCACTCTGGGAGGCAGAGGCAGGAGGATTATAAATTTGAGGCCAGCCTGGGGAAATTTAACAAATTAAGGAGACCCAGTCTCAAACTTTAAAATAAGGGCTGTAGCTGGGCATGGTGGCTCATGCCTGTAATCTCAACACTCGGGAGGCAGAGACAGGAGGATTGCTGAGTTCGAGGCTTGCCTGGGCACCATAGTGAGCTCAGGGCCAGCCTGAACTGCAAAGCGAGACCCTGTCTCAAAAAAAAAAAAAAAAAGGGCTGTGGATGTAGCTCAGTGCAAAGGTCCTGGATTCAGTCCTCAGTATCACACACACAGAAACACTTTTAAATAAAAGATAAAAGTAAGAATGTATTGCCCCCAGGTTGCTGTCCTAAGAGCTGTGTGGGTCTTGGAGCTCAGGGAGTGGCAGTCACCATCCAGTTGAGGTGCCGGCGCCTCTGCCTCCCCCGGAGCAGGAGGCTTGCGGATGAGTGCGCTCTGGGGAGGGACGGGCAGGGCCAGGGTCAGCCGCGTCCCTGGACAAGGCCCGGTCCCCTCACCTGTGGGATGGTCAGAGGAGCGACCACCAGCTCTGAGTCCCCGAGGCCTGGTTTCAAACTCTGCCTCTCCCACTCTCACCGTCTTGGCGGGCAAGTTGCACCAACCTCTCCAAGCCTCAGCCTCCCCAGGTGGAAAAAGAAAGGAGATCTCCGTGGTCCCCGGAAGGCCTCGGTTACCCGTGGGGCAGGGAGAGCCGCAGCATTGTCCCAGGTGCGCAGTAGGTGCTGAGCAGGGCTGGGAGCTCCTTGGTCCACACCTGCAGGGCTGCCCAAGAGGACTCAGCTTGCACGCGGCCTCATCAGGGTGCGAAAGGCCGTTGTCACCAGACCTGGTTGGCTAGAAGGTGGCTGAGGACCGGGCCACGCTCGAGCATCCCGAGGGGAGGACAAGGAGGCCACAGCTGGTCTCCCGGCTCTCCCGGCCCGCTCTTTCCACCTCCCCCACCTGTCAGCACCAGCGGACAGCCAGGCCCGAAGGTTGTTCTCTGGCGTCTCCCCCTTTCCCCGGCCCTCGCCCTGCTGTCCCCTCTGCACACCCCCGCCTTGGGCCTCCCTCGCGGTCCCCACACGCATGTGTCTGCCTCACCTCCTTCCCGTCTTTGCTCACTTGCCAGTTCCTCTGAGCGGCCTCCGCACCTCCCCGCAGAGAAGCGCCGCCTCACCCCCTAGCCTCCTCCTGGGTCGAGCTTCTTATCTCCGTGGCCTCTGCTTGTGTCGTGACATGCGGCTTGTTTTAGTTACTTGTCCAGTTCGTTATCCATCTCCCCTGCTGGGCTTGG